>JANIPM010000007.1:24727938-24741336 GCA_027478405.1 Erythroxylum cassinoides
CGGGAAGGTCCCGGCAACAAAAATTTTTGTTTTCCGCACCTGGTACATGTGATGTACCTCCCGGGATTTTCCTACACACATATGCCGGGAAATGTCACGAATGCAAGTACAATCATGTGCATTTGCAAAATTTACCAATCATACCCATATAGAGGCCAAATTTATGCATGTATGAAACACAATCACAATCCAATCCAACTTTACCATTTTATCCTGCCCATCGGTGATGGGATGTTACACAAACAGACTTGATTATAGTTTAATCAAGTGTTGGATATTCAATGTGTGGTTTGGATTTGTTTAAGTAGAACTTTGAGCTTAAATATATGAAGTCTCATATATGTCTATTTATGATCTTGTTGATTCTCTTTTATCTTGCATAGTGATGTTTGATATGGAGATGATTCTAGATTCCAAAGTGACTTGTTACATGGACTTACCCACTACACACACTAAGAGCATTTAGCAGGGTTTTGAGAAATGGAGTCCCATTGATTAAGATCTTAGACTTATAGGGTTCTTTAAGGTTTACCCATTTAAAACTTAGTGATTTCCACTCCCGTCAAATTAATTTCGATCTATGATAGCCAAAGCTCATTTTCAATAGGATTCTATCACTCTTTGATCATTTGTCTTAACCTTTCCATTTTCTACTTCCATAAATCCAAAAAAAATACATTTTACACATTTTCTTACAATTCAATTTAGTACAGTTAATGTTTTCGAAGATCAAAACCCCCTCCCTACCAAATTAGTTTGCATTTCGTGACACATAGGTTAACTTAGGTCCATTCATTTTGGGTTCCGATTAAGTGTAAGGACCCGAGGTTGCATCCTATATTGCAAGCCTTAGATTATTATTTTTATTAGACCTCCAAGGGTATGAACAAAGGTCCGAATCAGTTGTATCTGAAAATATGAGACAGCTTATATTTTGACTAATATTTTTTAATAAACTTATTATAAGATGGATTATGTTGAAGGCATGTATTTTAATAAGTTCATTATTTATGAAGTACATTATGGTTTGTTTATAACAACATTTAATGATATGTAATGTATGTTTGCATGAGTTGCTAAATTGCATGTAAGGAATGTTTGGTATGATTTGGATTGTTTCATTTTTGTTTTGTGTAGCATCTGCATATCCTCCCAAGGGATATACGGTTGTTACATTGTTTGGTATTATAGCATGGTTAAAGTGATTGTAGTTTAACTAGTGTTTAAATATTGCTTGTACTTGGTTATAAGAGTTGTATTTGGCCTAATATGGTTTGTCCCATAATTCAATTTTAGATTTAGGTATGGAAAGGTCTCATGAGGCTGTTGATGAGGTTGCTAAGAGTAATACTCCTACATGATCTTATCCATCTATATCTAGACCCTCTGGGATAAATCGAGATGAATGATGATCTACCAAAGTGTGAGAAAATGAAAGTTTTTTGACATCCCGATATAGGAGATACTACATGGTTCAATATGTTGGACATAGAGCCAGTGTATTTGCATTCGTGGTTATATTAAGGAATATGAGATTAGGATTATACTGTGGTTGTATACCTTTAAATTAATGTGGAAGTAAATAAATTTTTATGGATTTAAAGGAGAAAAGAATAGAGATGTAAGTAAAAGTGATGGGATTTAAAGTGTATAAACAAAGTTAAAAGAAAACCAAAATTTCTATTACCTTGAGAAGTTAAACTTGGAATCAGAATGGTTGTTTAGGTATCATATTGAAAGTTTGTGATTCAGTATAAGGTTATAACATTTGGTTTGATATTAGAATTTCATGATGGTTACGCATCTTGTATTTCTGAATTGATTGAGAACGTACTTAAGTAAGATGAAGTAAATGATAGTGATATATATAGAAGCCCTCAATATTAAGTTGATCAGTTATTGTGAGTGTACATCTGATAATGTGATTGCTTTGGTGAATGATGTGACGGTGTTCATATGTAGTATATGCTTGAATATTATAGTAATTGAGGTCAAGCTATCGACAACATAAGAAATTATTTAGTGACCTTTTGAAAATAAATCTGTAGATAAGATGCAACGATCTTGATGGTATATACCAAGGCATAAGAGCAAAATATTATGAATAGTAGAGCAACGACGAATATAGTTGACTGATAAGGATTTCGTGAACAGTACAGATAATTGAGAAAAGAAATCTCTTATATGAGAACTTTCACTGAATTGTATCATAGAGATCAAATGTTCCATTTTTAGGAACAAACGAGTATTGAATGAATAAGATGTGAATATTGGAGTTGAATAAGTATGATACTTGGCAAGAGAAGCTAGATATACTATAGAGAGTGCATATACTTTGTTTGTTATAAAATATCCAAACTATGTTATTATGTTCTTAAATATAAGAGGACACTATTGCTATTGTTGGAAGGACTTAGGTATTCTATGCTAGAATGTTCAGGTGATACAAGTCAGATTCGATGTATGAGTACAACAATTATCAAACTAGTATGATAACTTATTAGTTAGTTCTTCCTAAAAAATTGGTTTAGCTGTATGATGTGTTTTATGATTATATGTTGAGAAGATATCAGTCTGATGATATACATAAGATTCTTATGCACGAAATTCAAGTACAACTGGAATCAATTTTAAAGGCTCAGTATCCTCAGTTGTTCTTATCAAATATGAATTTCGAGGACAAAATTCTTGTTGGACCCCAAACTTTTCTTGAAAACGAGAAATTATGAAATTAAATTAAATGAGAAATTGGGTAGCGAATGTAATGCCCTATTTGTGTGTAGGATTGTTTTAAATTGTATAAACGTTGAATTGTGGTGAATATTTGAAAATGCATAAGGAAATATGATATGTTTCCTCGTAATGAATGAAGAGTATAAATATATGAGAATTTGATGAAATGAAAGAAGCATGAGAATTCAAGGATTTTCCATTGTGTATAATGTGTATGAAAATTTTGGAAGACTGAAAAGAATGGATTTTAGGTTTTGATGACTTTGAGATTTTGAATAAATATGTATGTGTTATGAAATTGATAATGTATGAAATTATGTATGAATTTTGTGAAAGAAGAATGTGTAGGTGCATCTTCTTCATTATTTAGTTTGGAATTGGTCATTTGTTGTGGAATAGTATGTTGGAGGTTTGAAGGGTGTATGAGCTGATTTGGTTGAATTGGAGCTCAAAAGTACCGAAGGGTACTTGTTAGTGGGTGAAAATTTTAGGAAATTGTGTTTTGACAACTTCCAGGTATAATTGACATTAAATGTGATTGTATTAAAATGAGGAGTAGAAGGAGTAGAAAGAGCGATCTTGGTATGAGTTGTGATAAGGAAAGATTTAGAAATAAAATTAGTAGTGATCTAGAAAATGTTCATTGAGTATGCTTCGGTCTATTAGCCATAACTTCTCCTCTAGTTGTCCAAACAAGATAATTCTTAATTTGGATTAAACTAGAAATATATGGATACATTTTTTATGCAGACATCGAATTTCAATTCTGTCCCTAAGAATCTCAAAAGTTGTCATGAACTTAAGAATTTGGTGCAGTACGTTGGTGTATGAATGGGAAGTTTGTCTTCAGACTTTAGGGGCAAATTTGGGATTGATATAAATATATTTTGGCAAAGTTGCCTTCTGAAAAGTTGTATATCTTTCTTTTATCTTTCTAACGGTATATATTATGAAAATTTTGGATATCGGAGTCAAAAGTTATGATCCTTATAAGTGGAGACGTTCTGAGCAAAAATCAGACGATAGAAAGTAAAAGAAAGAAAAGCAGACGATAGAAAGTGAAGGGAAGAAAAGCAGACGATAGAAAGTAAAAGGAAGAAAAGCAGACAATAGAAAGTGAAAGGAAGAAAATTAGACGATAGAAAGTGAAAGGAAAAAATTGAACGATAGAAAGTGAAAGGAAGAAAAGCAGACGATAGAAAGTAGACTGAAGAAAAGTGAACGATGCAAAAGCAAGACGATAATGGCATGAGTAAATAAGGGCCAAATGGTAACATAATTAAATGAAATTTGCCAACATTGATTAAATTACAAATAGCCTAATAGGTGTGTGACATTTTCTAGCTTAAAGGTAGGATAATGTGATACATGCATTGGTGACATGTACTCCTCCAAGGTTAAGACAACTAGCAACTTAGGTGTTACACTTGCAAGAACTTTATACATCTTTATGGAAGCATCTCCACCAAAACCCTTAAGCCTCTCTTAGCTCTGAATTTCTTCAATTTCACTTAGACATCTTGCAAGATATTGCATCAAGAAAGTTACCTCAAGTTAGCTTTTATGTTGATGTCTTTTGGGTGTTAAGATCATCCTACACCTACCTAAATTTCGGAAGTGTTTTGATTGCATGAAAGGCTAGTTTGGTTAGTTCTTTAAAGAAGAAATTTTAAGCTAATTAGGTAAGGGAATTCTAAACTTGATAGCATGTATTAATACAAGTTTTATGATAATTAAATTGGTCTGAAATATGTGTTAAGATGATGATAAATGAATGTTGGAAAAATGATCCTTGTATGATAACTTTTAGTTTAGTTTAGATGTGTGGAAGAAGTTGATCTGTAATTTACTTAATGAATGATTTTTGAATTGGTTTGCACATAAATATGATGAGGTATTGAAGCATGAATAAGGGATAATTGAAGTGAACATAATGCTCTTTAGTGAAGGTATGCTGAATGGAAGTGAAGAAGTCAAGTTTTGGAAACAAATTGGGGATTGTAGGTGAGTGAACCAATCCTATCATTGTGGGATTTATAAGGCTTATTCCCATGGCTATGGGAAGTACTTAGGAAGCAGAAAATATTGGCTTTGGGCAACTGTTGGACCATATAAGGATAAGGTATTTATGGTTATTGGACTTAATTAAGGTGTAAAATAAACCTAGTTTGATGTGGAAAAAGTTCATTAAAGGGTGAATAAGATTTGGATTTTTAATTAAAGTAATAACTTAAAAAAGGTGTTATTAGATAACAAAGTATCTAATTTTGGAACTTATAAGTTGTTAAAGGAATGAAGTATACTTATGGATGTGTTTGAAATGATAAAAGTGATATGTTAGTTATTTATGTTTGAGAATTAGGAACTTAGGTGAGTACATGTAAAATGTAATTACTTATATATTCATTGTTGTGTTACTACAAATGCTTATGCTTATAAGGCATGATAAGTTTGTTCAAGTGAGAATGAATGGGTTCAATTTGAGCATAAGAAAATGAATTCATACTTTTGCATTATTTCATTGTTATGTGGTTTTGATATTGTGATAATTCTGAACCATTAATTGTCTGAAGAGAATGATAATTGCAATTGTATTGGAAGTGCTTTCTAATTGTGTGAATATACATAATGTGTGATAACTCAATACATTTATTGATGCTTTAATGCATATGTTTGGATTTATATGGCATGTTAAGTTTGATTAAATGAATAAGGTCATATGTTATGCACTATATCATTTACATGAAATTTTTGAAATCTGAAATGGTTTGTTTTAAAACCGTTAAGTCCTAGTCATGGGTAAATAGGCATGCTTAAAAGGGTATGCAATTGCTCCTATAACTTGGCACCATAATGTTCCCTGATTATTAACACTATGGTGTCCCTTGATTATCGAAACTACGGTGTCCCTTGATTTAGAGACATTAGTCTTTTCTATTTCAAATACCAATCATGGTATCTTATGTTCTAGTCCCATTACCCACTTTTGTCAAAAAGAATAGTAGTCTAACTTATTTTGTATTATGATACATGTTCATTTTTTATATAAGAAAATTATGTTCTGATACAAAACAAATTCTGTTATAATAAAAGATAAGCTCTGATCTGATACAAAACAAGTTTTGTTTGGCATAAGTCATATTTTAATCTGAAAGGATTATATCTATTCTGATATTCAATTTTAATATTTGTACATTCTGTTATGATATTCGTGAGTTTTTTTCTGAGGCAAGAATGTTCTGTATTGATTGATGAATCATATTCTATTTTGAGATATAATATTTGGATTACTCTTAATTATGAACAATTAAAGATTACTGTGATATGATTTGAATCTATATATATGAATGTTAGACGACTGCTAAAAATAGTCACCATTATGCATTATGTTTAGTTATTCCCTACTAAGTTATGTGCTTAGCACGGAGGATTTGCCTCTGTGTAGATTCTAATAAGGAGTTTAAGACTAGGATAAGGCCTACCATAGTGGCCAATAAAGAATGTGTTCTATTTTGAAATTTGTTTTGTTTTGAAAGATGTATATTTGAGTTTTTGAGTTGTATCTGATAGTATGAGATAGTTTATATTTTGTTAAATGGTTTGTAATAACCTTATTATATGATAGGTTATGTTTAAGGCATGTATTTTGATAAGTTCATTATATATGAAGTACATTACGGTTTGTTTACAACAACATTTAAAGATACGTAATGTATGTTTGCTTGAGTTGTTGAAATACACGTAAGGAATGTTTTGTATGATTTGGATTGTTTATATTCTATTTTGAGTAGCGTCTGTATATCCTCCCAGGGGGTATGTGGGTGGTGTTACATAAAGACCCTCAAAAACTCTTCCCACATTAGTTTGCAAGGTCGAGTGAAACTGCCAGGAATAGTTTTCCACCACTGATAAGTTGGACCTTACAGTAATGAGACAGCATAATCAAACATATCATCCGGTTCACAATTTATTTAGTCCAATATCCTTTATGTCCTCTTTATCTAGTTCTCTATCTCAACAGGGTTTGTACTTTCATAGAAGTCTACAGCTCCCTATTTCCTAAGTTCGTCGTATCTCCTTTCTCTTCTGTCAGGTACGCTTAGAGGCATTAGTTCAAATTGGGGCATAGGAGACTCTCTATTAGTCCCTATTGACTCAAGGTTAGCTTATTCAACGACTTGGTCTCCATCAACGGACGACCTATAACAAACAACAATTGTGATCACTATACGAATCTCTCGCTAATTAGTTAAATTACTCATATATGTCCATAGGGATGCCAAACCATACTCTAATATCAAAATGTAATATACCACTTTGATAGGACATATACCTGACATTCCAGAGAATATTCGAGCGCATACCCATGGAAGCAGAATGTTAGAGCTGTCACATCAACTTATCATGGCATCATATAGAACATAAGCATTTCGAAGAATTAAGTGCATTTCGAAGAACTAAGTTTCCTCACATCATTCATAGCCAAAAGATTTCATTGACATTACATCCCATAATCCATATATTTACATTACCAAAGACATCTGAGATTCTTTGCATTTGATTCACAAACATAAACATTCATTACACTCATAATTCATGTTTATACAATACATAACATGTGAAAGTTCATAGCTTTATAAAACGTATACAATATAAAACTGGGTGCTGGACTAAAATAATCTAACTAGACGCTTCAAAATTAGCTGACCTGACCTTTGATCCATTCTTGATTCCAAAATGAACAATACTAGACTACTACTAGATTGTCTTAAAAGTTAAGTCACCCTAATACCTGAAAATCAATGCTGCAATTTTAATGAGTTTGCGAACACAGTGAGTAAACCATCATTGATGCAGTCGTTCATGTTAAAACACAATTATCAGGAGTATAAAACCAATTTCATGAATTTATCACATTTTTCAAAATCAATTCTTAATCATCGCATCACTCAGTTTGTATACTAAATCATAATATACATATCATATTTCACAAGCTATTAGGATTATAAGCATTTCATAATGTCATTTCAGAACAAGCCAATCACTCGTCTTAATCATTCATATCATTAACATATATATAGGTATTTCATATCACTATTTAACACAAATCAATGGTTTTTTCTAACCATTCTCAAGATATATGTAAGGATATGTATATGCAAATGCATATGAGACTCCACTTCCATATTTTTCTTTGTTATGATTAAGCGTCTATTTAATTGTCCCGTATTAGTTGTAAATATCGAGCTCATTTCAGATACTATCTCGTACTCATTGTGGATAATAGGCTCATTAATAATTAAGCCTGTGGCTTTGTGTGCATATTTCCTGAGCTTCAAGCTCTTTTTCATATTGGTCACTCCATTCACAACTTCTTTATCTAATCATTCATATTAATGTCTTAAAATGTAGCATCTCACATAATATACTATCAATCCTTTTCATTTAGTATGCACAGTCTTTTATCACATTCATCGAATCTAAAAATTCACCATCCTCTTCCTTCAATCTTTCTTACAAATTTTGACACCTTCATGATTGTTCATCAATTATACCTAAAAGTTAATTCAATTCTCAATCTAATTACTATTTAAAACAATATATAACCTAGGGTTTCCATACATCAAGAACAAAACCAATTCATTCATCAAGTTTCAAGCATGTCTATTCATCAAACCTACATGCAATTCATCTCAATTCACCCCTAATCAATATTCATAGATGTTATGCTCACATATATCATAATAAACCTATCAATTACTTACTTCTTTAGCTCAAGGTCTCCTCAATTTAACAAGCTAAGCAAGCCTCCCAAGAATCAAATGTACACCAAGAACAAGATGGGATAAAAGTGTTTCGACTGTAAGTTAAGGGCTACGAAATTTTGGCAAAAATTCAAAGATTATGGAGATCATATGAGGGTGTCATTGGTAAGGGGAAAGAAGGAGAAAGATTAAGATCAAAATATGAAAGAAGGTGGTGTTGCAAAGGTAAAATTCGTGGGTACAAGTGCATGGTGGAGAGGTGGGACACATGTCTTGCCACTTGTCAGATGGAGAGCTAAGTCATATGTCTTCCTCTTACACTACGAATTGTCAATCCATAACCAGTCCACTTATCACTTAATCACTAGGCCATATGTCAGGCAACTATACCACCATTTTCCATTCATTTATTCAAGCCATTTGTCACTCTATTATTAATGCCTCATGTCACCATTTCACAGGCTCATTCAATCTATATTCCTATATATCATTTTATCTTGTCCTTTAACAAATAAGAGTATATACTATTTTTACAATGTTGCTAAATCATGGTTCTTATGTGTATGCAAATATGATGCATGCAAATGTAATGTACTTCATGTATTCTCATATGATATGACTCAATCTAACAATTAAAACCTTAAGTGTAAAAATGGTTTATTACAGCTAGCACAATACATACTCCACACGTGCAGAAGGAAACTCACAGGACATATTGACAAATACAACACTGCCTATTAGTGACTTACGCCCCTAAACACCACCATACACGTTAGGACGTACTCTGATTGATATAATCGTATATATAAAGACCTAATGGCATAACATAGGCTAAACCACAATTAATACATGAGTGCGTCTTATTTCAATACCAATTAAAAACATGTTAGAAATCCATTTAGATTCCAATTTAAAGCATATGGAAATTTCAATTCAATGTCAATTCAAAGCATGGGTACATCTCATTAGTTTCCAAGTGCATCCAAAACTCAATTCAATGTTAAATCAAAGCATATGTAAACCTTGTGAAGATTAACTTTTAAATTTAAATAATAGCACCAATGGAATTATTCAAAAACATACTTTTCATATTAAGGTAAAAACCATCTTAACAAATCAATTTAAATGCACACTCACTGTTTGTCATTTATTGTAAACCACGCTCATGTGTTCGATGCTTTTCCTTTATTAGTCCTGAGTCTACAGTGACGAGAAAACTTTATTGTTTTACTTGAAGGGTTGCTTAAACTTGCCAAGAATATCCATAGCTTACCACCTTGTTTTACAAATTTTATGACAAAGGGCTTAGCCAAAATCTTATCATTTAGTAAGAATAAAATTTTGTTTTCTTTCTATTCAACCATTAAACAACCATTGAACAATGTCTATGATTTATATATGTTGTCTTCTTTCAATTTAAATAACGTACATAGTATATACATATTATTTTCCTTACATTGAACCATTGAACTATGTACAACATACTTATTGCCATTGAACAGCCATTAAGTCACATATATAGCATCTACATGCTGCCAATAAATAACCATTAAACAACATTCATAAAATATGGATATACATTTTAGTTTTCCTCTCCATTTACTAAAAAAACTTCAAAATTCACTTAAAAACCATATTTTAACCATTCTAACTTACTAATTTCTTCATAACACTATCTCATCCAATTTAATTCACTATATCACAATCGTGTATAAAGAATCATGGTTACGACCTATGTCCAAAATCCATGCCTCCATTTGTTCCTTAATTTTCACATATCAAATGTTCAAACTAGGCTTTAAAGTCTTCTAGACATTTGTTCCCCTATGTTTCTATTTTCCATATCATCAAAAATCATGCCATTTCAACTTCTAAATTATGGAACATGTACCAAATATCATAAGATGCTTCAACATAGGGACAATATCTAGTTACCATAATTAATCGCAATGTTTAGTATCATCTAGCTAAACTTAGGTCTAGATCTCTTCTAGATATTTTTAGTAATACGTCTTAGGTTTCATTTACAATTTGTGTTGGACCCCTAACTTTTCTTAGAAGACTAGAACTAATAAATGAGAAATGTGGATATGTCCATGTTCTGCTTTGGTGTTTCTAGTGGATAAGAGATTTTGAAATGATAAGAATTAAGGTGAAAGTTAAAAGTAGAATGACAGCAAAAATGAAGTTGAATTTGTGTAGTAAGTTGATGAAGAATCTGTACATATCTGTATGTTATGCTGTTGTTGTTCATGATTAATCATGGACTATATATTTTCTTTGGATGATATTAATTTGAGATGGAGTTGAGAATGAGGAGTAAATGAAGTAGAAAAGGTGATCTTGGTATGAGTTGTGTTAAGGAAAGATTGTGAAATAAAATGGGTGGTTGATCTGGAAAATTGTTCAAGGAGTATGCTTCAGTCCTTTAGCCACAACTTTTTCTCTAGTTATCTAAATGAGACGATTCTTTGTTTGTATTAAACTAGAAACATTTGGATACTTTTCTTATGAAGATATCAAATTTTAATTCTGTCTTTAAGAGTCTCAACATTTGTCATGAAGTTGAGAACTGGGTGTAGTACATTGGTGGATGAATGTAAATTCGTGTTCTGAATTTGAGGGCAATTTTGTATCGATCTAGGCTGAATTAAAGAAAGGTGTCTTCTAGAAAGTTGTAGATCTTTCTTTTAGATTTTCAACGATATATAGTATGAAATTTTTAGACTTCTAGGCTGAAAATTATGGTCCTTATAAGGGAAGATGTATCTTCTATCTTTTTGCTTCTTCTGTGATGACGTCATCGTCTTGTGTGTTTTGTTTCTTCTGCCTTTTTGCTTCTTCTGTGATGATGTCATCTTCTTCTATGTTTTGCTTCTTCTGTGATGACGCTATCTTCTTATGTGTTTCACTTCTTCTACCTTTTGCTTCTTCTGTGATGATGTCATCTTCTTTTGTGTTTTACTTCTTCTACCTTTTTGCTTCTTCTGTGATGACGTCATCTTCTTCTATGTTTTACTTCTTCTGCCTTTTTGCTTCTTCTGTGATGACATCATCTTCTTCTATGTTTTGCTCTTTTTGTCTTTTTGCTTTTTTTGTGATGACGTCATCTTCTTTTATGTTTTGCTTCTTCTGTGATGACATCATCTTCTTCTATGTTTCACTTCTTTTGCTTTTTCACCTGGCCTATTTTTTGTTCTATTTTTGACCCTTCAGAATATAGAATCTATCTCTAGGTCTTCATGAAAGTTGTAGATCTTGAAATCCTCTTTCGATCCATCTAGAGAACACCCCAATCCTATATCTATAGGGAAAGTTATGACAATTTTTTCACTTCTTCTGTCTTTTTCCATTATTCTACTTTTCATTTGGCTTCTTCTGTACCTATATTTTGTTCCAGTTTTGACCCTTCAGAAGATAGAATCTATCTTTGAGGTCTAATGAAAGTTGTAGATCTTGAAGTCCTCTTTCTAACCATATAAAGAACACATTAATCCAATATCTGTAGGGAAAGTTATAGCAATTTTCCCACTTCTTCTGTCTTTTTCCATTCGTTTGCTTTTTCATTTGGCTTCATCTATATCTATCTTCCATTCCATTTTTGACCCTTCAAAAGAAAGAATCTGTCTTTGAGTTCTTCATGAAAGTTATAGATCTTGAAGTCCTCTTTCTAACCATATAAAGAACATCTTAATCCAATATCTATAGTGAAAGTTATAGCAATTTTCCCACTTCTTTTGTCTTTTTCCATTAGTCTGCTTTTCATTTGGCTTCGTCTGTACCTATTTTCTGTTACAGTTTTGACCCTTCAGAAGATAGAATATGTCTTTGAGATCTTCATGAAAGTTGTATATCTTGAATTTCTCTTTTTAACCATATGAAGAGCACATTAATATGATATCTTTAGAGAAAGTTATAGTAATTTTCCCACTTCTTCTGTCTTTTTCCATTCGTCTGCTTTTTCATTTAGCTTCGTCTGTACCTATATTCTGTTCCATTTTTTACCCTTCAGAAGATAGAATCTGTCTTTGAGGTCTTCATGAAAGTTGTATATCTTGAAGTTCTGTTTTAAACCATATAAAGAACACTGTAATCCGATATCTGTAGAAAAGTTATAGCAATTTTCTCACTTCTTCTGTCTTTTTCCATTCGTCTGCTTTTTTCTTTGGCTTCATCTAATCCTATTGTCTAGTCCATTTTGGCCCTTCAGATGATAAAATCTGACGTCAAGATCTTCTTCAAAGTTGTAGATCTCAAATTTTTATTTGAAATCGCCCTAAGATGATCTTAATCCAACATCTTTAGTAAAAGTTAGGCCATTTGTCCCGAGACAAGTTCAATAATTTTGTTTGATTCTTGCGGACCAAACCTTGTTTGATTCTTGCGGCCATAATTTTGTTATCCGACCTCCAAGTGAAGTGATTCTTAAACCAATAGTTTCTTAACACATTTTTCTATCCCTACATAGATTTTGATAGCTTTGGGTATTAATTGGAAAAAAAGATAGATTGAATCAAAGTAAGGGTATCGATTGGAAGAGTAGGAATTGGATATTTTACTGAAAATGCTTCAGTTTGTTTATGATTTCTAGATCAGTAGAGCTCCGAATAAGATGATTCTAGTTTCAAGATAAACTAGAGACATGGAGCTACAATGGTATGAAAAAGTTAAAATCTAATTCAGTCTCTAGGACTTTCAATGTCTGGATGGAAGTTGGGTATAGTGTACTGTTTCAATCTATCAACAGTCTGAAATGTTTAGGGCAATACTTTCAGATTTCTAAACCAAATGGATTGATGTTGGCGTCATTGGAAACTTAAGACAAAGGAAAACACTTTTCTAGAAGAAAGAGTTATGTCAGAATATTCAAGGGTGCTTTTGGCAAGACACTTAAGTATAA
>JANIPM010000007.1:24985129-25009875 GCA_027478405.1 Erythroxylum cassinoides
ATTGGTATTAATACAGAAACCCAAGTTACAAACCAAACATCATTTTTTATTTTTCATACCCATTCTCATTCCCTTCTACTATTATACCCATATCCATACCAAACCCTGTGCTCAAATCAAACGCCCCCTTAATATCCCAAGTGACCCAATCAAGTCAAACCATACCCCACGGTGACTTTTATTTAGGTCGGGTCGAAGCAAGAATCGGGTTTTTAATATGAGATGACGTGCATGTATGCCAGGTGTACACCGCGTATTGTTAACAAATTAGGAAAAACAAATAAACCAAACAAACCAGACGCCAACGCTAACCCAATCATTCGACCTCTAAATTTACTTTAAAAAAATAAATAAACAAAATGATTTTATATTCTCTCTCTCAAATCTCGCTACGATAACAATGGCAGTTTCTCTCTCTAATCTCTTTGAACTTCCTCCATTTCATCACCAACTCCTTAGTTTTGAGATCATGTTAACTGCTTGATATTGAATCTTCTAGATTAGTTTAAGTAAAGAGAGAGGTTGATCTCTCTCTTTTTGATGCTGATTTAATTTTCATGGCGATCGTTACCGGAGATCGTTATCTGGAAAAGCTGGTGAAATTCGTCGAGCGACAGGCCGGTGGTTTGATCGACGGCAGCTTAATACTCAAGCTGAATCCCGCCGGCCTTCACTACGTGCAATTGCGGCTCGAGGCCCTCCACGAGCTCGAGAGTCTTCTCGCCGGAGCTCCTGTGGACTATCTCCGAGCCTACGTCTCCGACCTCGGCGACCATCGTGCTCTCGAGCAGCTCCGTCGCATTCTTCGCCTGCTTACTTCCTTGAAGGTTGTTTCTGTACTTCCGTCGCCGTTGCGAGACCCTACGCCGCTGTCTCTGCTGCCGTTTGGGAGACTGAGGGTGTTGGAGCTCAGAGGATGCGATTTGTCCACGTCTGCAGCTAAAGGTTTGCTGGAGCTAAGACATACCTTAGAGAAGATCATCTGTCACAATTCTACTGTGAGTTTTACTTCGTTTTCTTCTCCTTTAGTTTTGAGTTGAGAATAGTGTAATTTTGTTGCAAGATAAGGTGATGCTGAGTTCTGTAATGATGATTGAGAATTTGGTTTTTGTGTGAGAAAAGCAACGAGAGTGTAGTGGAACGTGGTAAAGACTGGATGAAATTCACTGTTGTAACGTGTATTCGTTTATTTTCCCCTTATTTATATATTTTTTATTTCCTTAATTTGGTTTCTGATTGATGAAGAGGTTTGGTGCAATAAAGAAAAAACACCGACGGAGTTTTATTTTTAATGGTTAATTGTTTTGTGTTGAGATTTGTTCAATTGTAGCTGAATCCTAAATGAAAAATGACAAGAAAGAAATGAACAAGAGGACTTGTTAGAACTGGCGATGAGACTAATTTGTGTCAACTTTTTTCAATTACGCATTCTTATGATGCTTTCTGTGGTGCTTCTCTCAAAGTAATTTGTTGCACTCTGCTTTTATTGTGCAAATATGGAAGTGCTTCAAATAAAATATTGACTTCTGTTTTGGGTTCCTTTATAATTTAGGATGCACTACGACATGTATTTGCCAGTAGAATTGCTGACATAAAGGACTCTCCACAATGGAACCGGTTGTCATTTGTATCATGTGCATGTAACCACTTGGTTCTGATGGATGAGTCCTTGCAACTTCTTCCGGCTGTGGAAACTCTTGATTTGAGTCGGAATAAAATAGAGAAGGTGGATAATCTACGAAGGTGTTCCAAACTGAAGCACCTTGATCTGGGGTTCAATCATCTACGAACAATTGCACCATTTAGTGAGGTAAGAATTCGCGATAAAGCTTCAACTGGTATACATTTGTGTGTGTGGTTACTAGCTTTGAAGTCCAAGCGCTTGTCCTATTTCAATTTGCTACTTTTCAATTTTCCCCCTCCAATTATTCTTTTGTATATTCTACTACGGGATAGCTTTCCAATGAATTGTGCATCAAGGTTCATCTGTGAGAATTTAGCTGCTACTTTTCCAATGTGTATCTTCAATTTTTGCTTTAAAAGTGCTGTCATCGGTAGCAATACCTAGCTTATTAATAGTGATTCGATAAGAAGGTTGCTCAACCTTAGTATTGCTGTAAAAGCAACTTAGTCTTAGGTTGGTCTGGTTACAATTGAACATGCGTACTATATTTCTTTGTCTTTTTTTGGGGATAAACAGATTCTTTAATCTTTGCCTGTCTCCTGTCTTCCCATTAGTTAAAATGGGCAAGTCCTACTTCCAAATTGATTTATACAGGTATTACCCATCTTATAGGAGTCAACTTTCTGTCTGAATCTTAGATTGCTTAAGTTTCTTTATCAGTATTGACTATTTTTGTGACTAGTAAGGTTTATTTTAAGCATGAGGTCTTATGAGATTCTAGGCTTGTGCATGTCAAAGCGCTTGTTTGTGGTTCATTTTGCAATTTTGTTTTGGTTTTGAATCTTGGATGTAGATAAATATTTTTTATATCTTGGAGTTGGAGAATTGCAATGTGGTACTTATATTTTGTAAAATATGAATGAGAAAAATAGAAAATGGCTGGATTAGGTGGAGCTGAATTGAGTTTGTCCGAATTTAGGTTCAAAAGACTGATGCTTCTAGGTAAGTGACCCTTGCATTAGTTTAGGGCTGGTGGATACACTCAAGGGATTTTGCGGTTCACCAAGTTCCTGAAATTTGCAGGCTTATCAGATTAGCTTGTAACAACTACAATATATGGGAGGGAGTTATTTTGTTATTTTCAATATTTGAGGGATTGCTTTTTTATTTTGTTATTCATTTTGTTATTCGATTATGCTGTCAAAGAGAAGAATTGTTTCACTCCTATTTACACTGTCCCACATGTGAGGACAGGGTCAATCATAATCAAATCGTTATTCTTCTTTCTTCTCACCTCCTTCTCTCTTTTCTCATCTCAAATTCTTTTTCTTTCTCATCCAAATCCTTGGTTGTTACATATCTAGTATCAGAGTAGGTTTCCATCTTTGGGAACTTGGCGTGCAAGAAGAACAACTTACCTATGGCTTGCAGAACTAATTGGGAAATTCCATGGAAAAATAGCTTAGGGGCTTTATGGGTGGACTTCGAGAGAGCATGGATCAAAAGTTTGCAAAGATTGATGGCATGGAGGATCGTTTGTAGACAATATCCACTCAAGTCGAAGAGTTGCTCCGATTGTTTAAAAACCAAGCAAAGAATAGGACTTCACAGGATACTGCAGAAAAATCAGCCTGTTTGGGTGGACCTGGCCTCCTTCCATCTCCGTTGGAAAAGTTGGCTAACGATAGCCAAAGGAAGGGAGTAGCTATGGGAATGGAAGAAGGTAGCAACAATCATAAGCAAGGTGGAATAATGTCAAATAATAGAGCTGGAGGAATCAATCATGGCCCTATGCCTAAGATTGATTTTCCATATTTTGATGGTACAAACCTAAGGAGTTGGATTAGACAATGTGAGAAATATTTTAGGGTCTTTGGTGTGGCAGAAGATTGCAAACTGGAAGTAGCTTCAATGCATTTAGAGGGGAAGGTTGATATATGGTTCCAAGGTCAGGTGGAGCAAGAGGGGTCGTATCAATGGGACAAGTTTGTTAAGGCTATGATAGGGGGTTTCATTCTAGGGAATTTGCTGATGTAGTTGAGGAATTCAATAAACTCAGGCAAGGGGTTCAGTAGAAGAATATCAAGAGCAATTTGAAGACTTTAGGTCCTCTATGTTGCAAGGTAACCCAACCCTAACTGAGGCCTATTTTATTTTGAGCTTCCTTAGTGGCTTATCCGATAGGTTGAGGCCAATGGTGAAGATGTTCAAGCGTCAATCTCTATCTGAGGCGTTTGAACAAGCTCGATTACAAGAAGCCTCTGTTGAAGCCTTGTTTAAGCGTCAACCTAAAAGCCAAAGTGCATTCCCCAATTCTATAACGGCAAATAGAGGCTTTGTGATCACTACCAAACAAGTTTTTGCAACGCCAAAGCCAAACTACCCACAAGTGTTGAGGATAGAACCTGGAGCATGCTTTTGTTGCGGAGAAAAATATTTTCCAGCGCACTAGTGTGTGAGGAGACAGTTTCAATGTATTTTTGCTCAAGAAGAGGAGAATGAACATGAACGGGTTAAAGGTAGTGAAGTGACTTAGGTTACCAAAGAAGAGGATGCTATTGGGATAGAGGTGGTGGATTTAGGAGGTTAGGCCGCTATTTCATTGCATATTTTAAAGGGGATAGTTGCTCACAATACCATAAGGATTAAGGGCTTGGCAAAAGGGACACCATTGTTGATTTTAGTCGGCAATGATAGTACCCATAGCTTCCTCGATGCTTGAGTGCTTGCGATAGAATTCATAGTAAGTATCGCTACCCCAACTTTGAATGGAGCATGTAGGATATTTTGTTTAAGGCGGATCTTGGAGTTCTTGATCTCGAAGGGTTTGATATGGTATTGGGAGTGGATTGGATGAAAGGTTTTAGTTTGATCATGTTTGATTTCAATAAGCTGCTGCTGTCTTTTGAGCATGAAGGGAGGAAAGTAGTGTTAAAAAGGAGTTGTAGGGGAGGATCAAGCCAGACTTGGTAGCATTAAGGGCAAGGGACTTAATACTGCATTAAGAACGAGAAGGTGGCCCAATTTTTTGCAAGCCTATGAACCACAAAAATTGACACCAATACTAACTCGGGTAACTCTAATTCACCAGAGTTGTAGGACCTATTCACTGATTTTCAAGAGTTGTTTGCTTCTCCTACAGGTTTACCACCTTATAGGTTTTGTGACCATACTATTCCCTTAAAACCTGGGTCTAGTTAATTTACGTCCATACTGTTACCCCCATTTTCAGAAGGTAGAAATTGAAGCACTAGTTAATACTATGCTGAATTCAATATAGCCATAACCCCTTCGCCTCTCCAGTGCTCCTCGTAAGGAAGAAGGACAATTCTTGGCATTTTGTGTGGATTATCATCAATTAAACTCTCTCACCATCAAAGATAAGTTCCCCATTCCTCATATAAAGGACCTCCTTGATGAATTGCTTGGCACATCATATTTCTGAGAGATTGACCTTAGGGTGGGGTGTCATCAAATTCGCATGATGGAGGAGGACATTCACAAGACCTCTTTTTGCACTCATATGCGTCACTACAAGTTTTGTGTGATGCCTTTTGGGTTGATTAATGCTCCCGCAACATTTCAATCCTTGATGAATCATATATTTGAGCCCCATTTACATGAGTTCATTCTTGTGTTTTTTGATGATATATTGGTCTATAGAAGGACTTTTGCTCAGCGCCTCCATCACCTTCGGCTCGCTTTCGAGCTCATAGTTTATATGCCAATCTATCAACGTGTTCTTTTGCGTAGACCCAAATTGAGTATTTGGGTCATATCATCGATCAAAAGGGAGTGCAAACTAACCCAACAAGATTGAAGCTATGAAGAACTGGAAAATGCGAACTTCAGTAAAATAACTCAAGGGATTTCTCGGTCTGATTGGATATTATAGGCATTTTGTACAGAATTACGGGTCCATTAGCAAGCCGCTGACACAATTGCTCAAGAAGGATTCATTCCATTGGTCTATTGAGGCACAAGGAACTTTTGAGAAGCTTAAGGAGGCTGTGTGCAAGACCTTAGTACTAGTCTTACCAGATTTTTCGAAGCCCTTCATACTTGAAATCGATGCAAGCGATGGTAGTATTGGTGCTATTCTAATGCAAGAGTAGAATCCTATGGCATATTTGAGCAAGGCCCTTAGTCTTAAGAACCAAGGACTCTCTATATATGATATGGAACTTTTAGCGGTGTTGCTAGTTGTTGAGCATTGGAGGCACTATCTTGAGGGTGCTCCATTTATTATTAAAACTGACCATGACAATTTATGGTTTTTATTGCAACAAAAGTTGCATACACATTTGCAGAAGAAAAGCTTGTGCAAGCTATTGGGACTCGATTATTCCATTATCTATACACAAGGTGTTGAGAATATAGTCACAGATGCTCTTTTGTGTAAGTCAAACCATTCAAGTTGCTATGCAATCACACACCGTGTGCTTGATTGGATAGAGGATCTGATATGCATGGGGTGATGTATGGGCTCAGGAATTTATCGCCAAGGCAACATTGAAGGAGTCTTCTATTCCAGCGGACTACTCTTTTAAGCCGGGGCTGATCCGCTTAAAGGGGCCAATGTACGTTGGTACTGCTGAAGATGTTCACCACCGATTAATAGAGTTTATGCATGGCTCAGCGATTGGTGGGCATTTGGGTTGAGAGGGGATGTACCAATGGATGAAAGCTGTATTGTATTGGCCCGCATTGAAAAAGGAAGTCATAGAGTTTATAACAGGTTGGGAAGTATGCCAAAAATGCAAGTCTGAACAAATTACATATCGTGGACTACTTCAGCCATTAGAAATACCAAGGCAAGCCTGGAACCATATCAACATGGATTTTATTGATGGGCTGCCAAAATCAAATGGCAAAGATTCTATACTAGTTGTGGTCGATAAATTTACGAAGTATGGGAGGGAGCTATTTTGTTATTTTCAGTATTTGAGGGATTGCGTTGTTATTTTGTTATTCAGTTTGTTATTTGGTTATGCTGTCAGAGGGAAGAATTGTTTCACCCCTATTTACAGTGTCCCACATGTGAGGACGGGGGCAATCATAATCAAATCATTATTCTTCTTTCTGCTCACCTCCTTCTTTCTTTTTTCTCATCTCAGATTCTTTTTCCTTTCTCATCCAAATCCTTGGCTGTTACATAGCTGTCCATGGTTATAGAAATCCAGGGAAGAAAACGATGTTGGCGTAAATCTGTATGCTATATTGTTAATTGCTCCATATAAAGAGTTCATTTCCTCATAATTTGAATAGGAATTGTATATTGAATTGTTTACAGTAGGCTGAGCTTATATACTAAATTCTACTACCTATAAATGGAAACTAATGATTTTAATCTCATAATTTATGGGATATTCTAAAACATATCTAATCCTATAATTTATGGGATACTCTTTAATCTCATAATTTATGCAATATTTTAATATAATACGAAAATTAATGAAATGCAATGCAATCAATCAATATACATGATTTTGCTACACATTTCTCTTCCGGTTGTCCATCAATTTTGAGTAAAAAATATAGTAGAGAATGGCGGCAAGAATCTCTCTGCTGAAGTGCATTGCAGCCTCTGTAAATTCCCTGCTGCCCAGCTCACTTCTCCAAAAACACATTTTGAAATACAGTTCCAATATATTCTGCAACTTTCTGATGCAAATATGAAATTGAGATAAGTTCAAAACTTAGGATACCTTTGGCTGAATTGTTCTCTTACAAAATTATGCTGGCTTCTTCTATTTTACAGTGGCTTATCCTAGTTTATCATTAAATGCTTTAAAATATGAACTTCTATATTTTTTTCCTTCCATAAAGGAATTAGTTTAGACCTATCCAGCAACATTGTTGAAATATGCAGGTCTCCTGTCATATTGTGAAACTTGTTTTGAGGAGTAATGCTCTAACTACGTTAGGTGGGCTTGAGAATTCGAAGTCACTTGAAGGGCTTGATGTTTCCTACAATATGATTTCCAATTTTTCAGAGCTGGAGTTCCTCTCGTTGCTTCCATCTCTACATAACTTGTGGTTGGAAGGAAATCCATTGTGCTGTGCTAGATGGTATCGAGCACAAGTGTTCAGCTATTTTGCTTATCCAGAGACAGTAAGTGCTTGGAATTGTTTTTTCTTTAAAATTTTATGATCTTATTTTCTAAAACCTTTCTGCATCTAATAAGTGATTCTTTAAGATGCATTAGAAGTTTCTACCCTCAAATATGGTTCTGCTAGAGTAACAACGTTCATTCTTTACTGTTCATGGCTAATTAGTTAAAATTAGATGACAAAGAAATCAGCCGAAGGGAGTTTTGGAAGAGGCGCATTGTGATTGCCAGCAGGCAGAAGCAACCTGCTAGCTATGGATTTTATTCTCCTGCAAAACATGGTGCTGAAGGAGAAGAAAACAGAAATAGGAAAAAGGTAGGTACTGAAGTTGAGATGCTGCAAATCTATGTGAAAACATGATATATTTCTGTGGATATGCATGTTATTTTGCAATTTTATTTGAATATGCTTTCAGCCATTGATCTAATTCTGAAGAGGACTTTAAAATATCTATATTGACATATGCATTATTGCTACTACAATGTGTTGCTTTTTGCAGAAGAAGATATCCCGTCTTGCTCCTATTGAGTGTGAAGAAGATAGTTCATATTTTTCTTCTGATCAAGAGTCTTTATCTTGTGATAATGAGGTCCAAAGTAAAGAAGAGAATATCATTTCTGATGATGACGCAGAAATAGTTGATTTGATCAACAAAGTTGAATTCATGAAAAAAGAGCGTTCTATACTTTGGTTGCGGGAATTTAAGGAGTGGATGGATCATGAATATGATGGTTCTGCAGATGGCGGTGCATGCAATACATTTCATCACATTAAGGAAAATTGTGCAAAAAATAAAATGATCCAGAATCATCACAACAGCAGTTCAAGACATTCCTTGCATTCTTTCCAACTTTCAGAAGACGATACTAGTTTGAATTTTTTGGAAACTAAAAATTCCACAAAGGATATATCTAGTGGTTCACATCATGGGGTTACTCTACCAGGCATGGGGAGAGTGAATCTAAGGCAAAAATATCAGAAGTTGTATTCACATGAAAGCATTGGCGGTCGATTCCTGCTAGCTAAATATCCCAATCTTGATTCCTTTACAATTCAAGGAGGCCATGCGGTACCTGAAAATGGTAGCATATCAGCACTGACTACTATAGATGATACCACTGACTCGCATTCTTCTTCTGCTTACCCCCGGTCACCTCCTCATTACCAAGAAGACATTTTGCATCGTCGGCATTACTTGGTGGAAGAATCTTTGCAGCTATCTGCTGAGACCTTTTCAATGGCGTCATCTGATAGTGACACAAGCTCTAGTGATGGCAATATGAATGAAGATCAGTCAAATGAAGAATACTTGAATCATGGTATATAACTCATTATTAAACTCTTACATGGTTAGAAATTATGATCAAGTTCATATGACCAAAAATGAGAGATGTTGCTTTGATGCAGATGCTGAATCTAGTACTGCAAAGCTTCCAAACTCCCACTATGAGAATGCTTCTACTGTTTCTCATGATGGAGAAATTTCTAGTTTCATCAAGCCAGGTTATACTTGTCTAGATGGCAAGAAAACCAATAGGAAAGCAAGACGAAGAGTTGTTTCACTGTCAGAGGAAACATTCAATGAGACAAGCAGATTAGAAAATTCAAACTGCAACATGAATAATAACAATGCTGATGCAGAAAGTGAGGGAGGGACACAAATGGTTAAGGGGAGGGATCTTCTTGCTGTCAGTGATACGACAAAAATGAGGAGTGGTGCAACCGCAAATAAACAAAATGCTGGTGATTTTATCGTGACATACTTCAACTCAAATGTTGCTGATGTCAAGTTGAATGAAATCTGTCAGCATTATGTGCTCTGTGATTGTGTTCTTGACACAGAATACTCATGCCAAGAAAGGTTAGTTACCTGCAATGAACAAGAATTGTGGGAGGATGACTTGAACCGGTGGATATGGAAATTATTTTGTGGGAATGGGAAAATGGAAACCTGACTGAATTTTGGAGTGAATTATTTTGTCGAATGGTAAAATGGAAACCTGGCTGAATTTTGGGGTGACTCTTTTAATAGGATAATTAAAACTGTTTGATTATTTAGCTTCCAAATTTTATCTTTCTAAATTGCTGTATATGATTGCTAGTATTCTTCTCATTTCTCTTTGGATCTCGTTGGGCATCTAGTGTGACTTGTGAGAGTATCAGCAATTTCACGCTGACATGGTCTTATTACTTTCTCTTCTATTCAATTGAAATTTATTCAGTGTGGAGGTAGGATTAGACATACAGCTTGATTTGTGCTTTATTTCTTTCATTTTCTTATATGAAGTGGCCTTATATATCCTTCTATTCTATTGGGCCTGACATCTGTTTGTTTCCTCCTTGAAAAGATTACTGAACTTGTACATAATTTCAGCAGCATGAATTGTTTGCACACCTTTCATATCTATCCTAGTCTATGTTAGGATATGAAGTTGGGTGCTTTTCACAATAGTCATGGATCTTTAGGTTTTCTTTCCAATACAAATCTGATCACCTTTCACATCTGTGATCATAATTCACAAGTAATTGAATTGATATTGTGTTGCTGTTCAGGAAGAAATGAAGGCTTTAATAGGAAATAATTCATGGGATATTCTTGAGCTACTAAAGAACGAAAATGTGACAGGATGCAAATGGATAATTACTGATAAGTTAGATGGAAGTATTGGGAGGTAAAGGCAAGGCTGGTAGCACAAGGTTTTAGACAAACTAATGGGAAGATTATGAAGAAAAATTTGTTCCGATGGCTAAATTGAGTTCCATGAGGGTACTGCTGTTTCTTGCAGTTAACTTGGAATGAGAAATTTTGCAATCAGAGACTAAAAATGCATTTCATAATGGTGAAATAGAGGAAGAGATATGTATGAACTATGAAGATTCCTCCTGGTTTTGAAGTAGGAGAACGAGCTCGGAAGGTGTGCAGAAGATGTCTCTCTATGGGCTGAAACAGTCACCAAGGGTCTGGTTCAAAAGATTAAGCTCTGTTCTTATTCAGTTTGGATACAAACAGGGACAAGATGGTAATACCCTATATACAAAGAATGCAGCAATTGGAAAACATTCCATATTTATTGTGTATGTGGATGACATGATAATTTGAAGTTAAACATCTGTTGAGACCTGAATTTGAAATTAAAGATGTTGGCACTTTGAAATATTTTTGGGTAAGGAAATTACTAGAAGCAAAGAAGCCATTCTATTCTCTTAATGGAAGTATGTCCTAAACCTCTTAGAAGAATTTGGGATGGTTGGTTGTAGTCTTGTTGGGACACCTTTAGAAAGAAAATTGGAAAAGTAGGGAAACTGAAAATAATACACCTGTTTACAAGGGAATATACCAAAGGTTGGTCAGGACATTTATCTACCTTTCACTTACTTGTATGGATATTGCTTATGCCATAGGTGTTGTGAGTCAATTACGCATTCACCTACTAAGCAACATTTGGATGCAATATTTCACATCATGATGTATTTAAAGGGGACACCTGGGAAGGGACTGATATTTGAAAAAGTAGTTCTAGAGGAACATAAGGCTTTGCTAATTTAGATTGGGCTTGTTCTATGGACTACAAGCCAACATCTGGATATTGCACCAAGTTGTGGGGGCAATTTTTTTTGTCACAATGGAAAAGCACTAAATAAAACAAGACTCGCAATCCCGCCACACCTAACGCAGGGTGCGAGGATACATCTTGCCGCTCAGATCACATGTGAGTATATCTCGAATAGACAATTGTGGATCTTGAAGGTATTGCAATCCAAGTCCTGCCCGATATGCGAATGCCACTAGTCGATCTGCACATTGATTGCCTTCCCTATGGATATGCTGGAAGTGAATCTCCCACTCACGGTGGACCAAGCCTCGTATACCTGCCACCAAAGGAAAAGTGTCAGACAACATACTACGGGAAGTGGAGAGGCTATTGATGACCTCCAGCGAGTCCACTTCGACTACCACTCTTTGGTACCCACAATCCCAAGCCAGTGAGAGACCTGAGTGGACTCCCCATAGTTCTGCTTCCAGGGGCGCTCCCACATCAATATTGTGAAGGAATCTGCCACACCAGTGTCCCTGACTGGACCGGAGGATTCCTCCAGCTGTAGCTAGGTTGGATCCTGGTTTTATTGCACCATATGTGTTGAGTTTGATCCAACCCTCTGGCGGGGGGTTCCATCTCACAGGAGCACCCAAAGGTAGACTCTACGTTTGGAAGACCCGGGTTTCCACTGTATTGGCCCGGGTAATCCAATCAACATGATCCATGACAAGGCGGAACCCTTCCACTGGCCAGACAAAGGTCGTGTCAAAGACGCTATTATTGCGCCATTTCCCTAAGAACCAGCACGCTACGCTAAAGATAGTCGCCCAATCTCGCTGACTGAGCGTAGACTGAGGTTGGAGGTTGCTAGTAACCCACGTGACCTCATCCGTATGAGAGAAAAGCCCGTCCAAGAAAACTAAAGGGAATCTTTGCCAGAAAGATCTTGCTCTAGGGCAATCCCAAAGAGCATGGAGAATAGTCTCTTCCTGACCACATAAATGGCACCCGCTGTTCATAGTTAGATGATGCACCACCCGTTGTTGATTAGTTAACAACTTCCTTTTCGCAAAAAGCCAGAGAAAGGACCTTTTCCGCTGGGATCCTGCCCATTTTCATATGACCTCCCAGATCCGGCGGGTCTCGTCCGTGTCGGTGTGTTCAATGAGGGCATACGCCGAAGCGACTATGAAGGTCCTAGGATTAGTGGGGCCCCACAACAATTGATCTTTCACTTGTGCATTGTAATTAGGTCTATGAGAAGCGAGCAACATACAAACTGTGGAGGGAAGGTAATGTTGGAACCGATGCCAGTGCCAGTCACCAGCTTGACTGATGTAGACAGACACTGTGTCATCCAGGACACTATCCAGGACTTGAGTGGTTGCCACTAAATAGAGAGGTCCCAGATCCTTAACCTAGTTATCACGCCAGAAGAGGATGCGTTGGCCATCGCCCAACTTCCAGGTAGCGCCTTGGCGCACTACAGGCCTGGTTGCGGTCAGCCCCCTCCAAAAGTTTGAAGGCCCTGATCGAGCCAAAGTCTGGGGGAGGTGGTAGGGATCTAAACGGTATTTGGCTCTCAGGAGCCGAACCCATAAGGCATTGGGTTTAGTAAGAGGATCCCAGCCAAGCTTGGTTAGGAACGCATCATTGGAAGAACGAATGCGTTTTAAACCCAGACCCTCGGTTGTTTTAGGAGTACACACTGCAACCCAATTAACAAGGTGTATTTTCTGAGACCCTTCCTGCGAGACCCAGATGAAGTTTCGCATAAGTTTTTCCAGGTCATCACACAGCTGACGGGGTAGACGAACCGTTTGCATAGTAAAAATAGGGAGGGCCGAGATAACATATTGGGTTAACGTATCCTTGCCTGCTAAAGAAAGCGTACGGGCCTTCCAGTTTCTTATGGACGTTGTCCAGTATGTACTAATAAGTGTGCCGGGAGGTTTGCTCATGGATCAAAGGGACTCCAAGGTATTTCCCAAGATTGTTCGTACTATGTACATTCAACGCTTGGCTGATTCTCCGCGCTGTAGCACGAGTAATGCTCTTGGAAAAGAACACCCAAGATTTATCTTTATTCATGCGTTGACCTGAAGCTTGACAAAATATCTCGAGCGTCCGGGAAATCACTTGCGATTGACTATCCGTGGCTTCAGCAAAGAGAATCAGATTGTCGGCAAATAATAAATGAGAGATTGGGGGGCCCATAGGGCTTAACTTGATCGGGTTCCACTGTCCCTGTCCCACCTCCAGGTTAATAAGATGCCCTAATTGTTCCATACAAAGCACAAACAAGTAGGGGGATAAAGGATCTCCTGCCTGAGGCCTCTGTAAGGTTGAAAGGGTTCGGATAGGGTACCTTGCCAGTCGACTTGCATGGTCACGGTCGTGACACACTTCATGAGGATTTGGATGAGGTTGTCCGGGAGCCCAATATCGGTTAAAGTGTCTTGAAGGAAATCCCACCGAAGCCTATCATAGGCTTTCTCAAGGTCGACTTTTAGCGCCATATAGCCAGTTTTGCCCTGTTTTTTCCTTATCGTGTGAATAACCTCCTGGACTATGATAATGTTATCAGTGATTTTACGGCCAGGAATAAAGCTGCATTGATTATACGCCACCAGGGAATCTAGGTGCCCTTTTAACCGATTAACTATAATTTTAGCGATGACCTTATAGAGCACCATACAGAGGCTAATGGGTTGGAATTGGGAGATGTGGGTAGGATTGGGAGTTTTAGGGATTAGAACGAAAATGGTATGATTCAAGTCCTCCTCCCATCGTTCCTGCCTGAAAATCGCTTGAATAAAGGCCATCAGAGATGGACCCACTTTAGCCCACTGGTTTTGAAAGAAAAGTGCATTGAAACCATCCACCCCTGGGGCTTTATTAGAGTTGATAGAAAAAACAGCACTCCGAATTTCTGTGGCATGGACAGGGGCCTCTAGCTCAGCGACCCTAGCGTTAGAGAGGCGAGGAAAAACACCTGAGAGGAACAGCCGATGACTGGTCACTGCTTCGGGGGTGTACAGCTATTGACAAAAATTACGAGCTAAGTGCCTCAGTTGCTGTTGATTGGAGATGAAGGAGTCCGTGTTGTCTATTAGGCACTCTAACTGTAATTTCTTCCTTTTCGCAAGGGTGATGGTGTGGTAGAATTTGGTATTCCGATTGCCCTTTGAGAGCCATTCACACTTGGCTCGTTGGTGCCAAAAAAGCTCCTCCTCACTCAGCACTTGGAATAGCTCGGTGCTAAGCTGTTCCTCCAAATCCAAAAGCGATTCAAAAGTGTCCATCTGCATGGCTCGTTGGAGGCCCTCCAAGCAGGTTAGAAGGCGTTTTTTGCGATGGAAGATGTTTCCAAAAACATCTTGATTCCACTGCGAAAGATGAGTAGAAAAGGTGGCTAGGGATTTCCTGAATGTGTCCGCATCCGGGTGCCAGTGAGTAGCCACCATTTCTGCAAAACCTTCATGAGCTAGCCACACGTTTTGAAACCAGAAGACGAGGGAGGACCCAACTCTTGGAGAGGGGCTGTTGATTTGGATCAACAGAGGACGGTGGTCTGAGCCTAGAAAGGGCAGATGCTGAATAGACGTTTGGGAGAATGTACTTAGCCAGGGAGTAGAGCCAAACACTCGGTCCAAACGCGCTTGGGTTGGGGCTCGTCGCCACGTGAATTTAGAACCTACGAAGCCCAAATCGTGGAGACCACTAGCGTTGACCCAATTCCTAAAAAGTTGATTGACTATGCGTCCAGACGTAGCACCACCCCTTCAGTCTGATGCATCCAATTTAGCGTTAAAATCTCTGCCCACTATCCATGGCCCGGGAGTAGTTTGCCCTAGCCAATTTGAAATCGGCCATAAAATTTTTTGGGAGGCAAATTGAGGGCTGGCAAACACTGGCGTGAAGTTGAAAGAACCACTTGCATATTGGACTTTGGTATGGAGGAACTGTCGGTGTGCAATGACCACTGACACCTCAAAATCGTGTTTCCAAAGCATCTAGAGACCTCCAGAAAAACCTTCGGCTTCAACCCTTAGAGAAAAATCAAAGCCCAATTTTTGGATTACCTTAGCCACTCTATTACCACTAATACGCGGTTCTAGCAAAACTAGAATACCGGGTTTATAGGTACGCGTGTAATGCCTGCACCTTGACAATTCCATATGAGAATTGACATCATGGGTTATGGACTAGATCGGGCCTCCTTACCTCATCTGGTAAGTCCGTGATCTCTTGGATAAGGCGCGCATTGCTACTATCTAGAATGTCCATACCTTGGGCTTCATCCATGTTCTGGGCTGAAGCTTTAGGAACTCTGTCGGGGGGCTCAGTGAGGGGGATTGTATTCACTGCCCCACTGTCCCGTGGGGGCCCTACCCCTTCATCGGGACTTTCCTGTCTGGAATGGCTGTCCTTTGTTGCCATTCCGGTTCCCTCGACGGCTTGACAATCACAAATCATCTCGGTGTGGGATGGAATAATTAGCACAAGATGCTGTGCGGTATCTGTGGGGGCTAATTGGATCTCCGGGGTACTCTCGGAACCCACGACTTTTGGGTCACCTGACAGGGCTTTTAAATTTTGTAAAGCCCGAGAACTAAGTTTAGCCTTACCTTCAGACCCAGCCTGTGGAGTGCGCTTGAGTCTAGCAAAAGACGACGCAGCCTGCAGCCCAAGTTTAGCCTTACCTTCAGGCCCAGCCATGGAGTGCGCGTGAGCCCAGCAGAAGACGACGCAGCCTGCAGCCCAGAGTCCAGTATATCATTTAAATTAAAACGCAAGCCCATACCTGATGGAGAGCGGTGAGTTGGAGGCTCCAACGGTCCTGAGCTTCCTTCATCCATCTGCGCCAGGGTTGTCAGTGGAGAGTACTTGCATATTTAGTTACATGGAAAAGTAAGTGGCAGTTTGTACTTGCATATAGTAGTGCTGAAGCAAAATTCAGGGCAATCTCCTAAGGAATATGTGAGCTAATCTGGTCGGAGAGGTTGATAGGGGATCTACAGGTGCCATCTACCTATCCGACTATGTTTTATAGTGATAGCAAGTCAGTTATAAACATTATTAACAATCTAACTCACCATATGTTTTTATGGGATATCTAAGGATTGGCCGAAGTTTCATAACTGGGGAGATTGATAATGGAAGAGTAAAGCTCACTTTTTGCCTACATCAAGTCAAAAAGTAGATGTGTACTAAGGCATTGCTGAAATAGAGTTTCAAATCATTGTTTGCCAAGTTGGGAATGGTAGACATCTGTTTACTAGAGAGAGTTTTGGAAAGTTTGGAATAATCTGAATCCCAAAATTATAAGGATCCAGATTTCATTATTTTTGGAATTAAAATATTTTATTGATAATGTTAAGAATATAATAATTTCGTAGGATCTCTTTAGAGGATACTCGTAGTTCTTTTACATATACTATAGAAATAATGAATTGGATGTATGAGTTATCCCTATTCTCTAGACTACCTTGTTTCAATTCTCACCAAGATTGTCGTATGTGAAAGTACTTAATACTCTTCTGGTGGCACTTCTGGTGCAAATTTTTGTATTTCTTATACAACATGTTTACGCTACTTGTTTCTCCAAATTACATTTGTTTCTTTTTGCAGAGAAATAGCATTATTACTGAGCAGTGAAAATAGGGTGTATGTATTCCTCCTAGGCTTTGCACTTTATGAACCAGGTTTGTAATCAAGTTTTTATAGAATAACTTTCAATTTGTTATCATTCCAATTTTTATATGGAAAAGGTTTTGAGCGTATTATTCAGCTTGTGGAACTTTGAAACTTAAATTTGACACACATTGCAGAAGGGATCATAAGTTTACTGTGTTGGCATAGTGTTGGAGATGTTAGAGAAATTATAGTTGGTGTCGGATTCCAGGTTGTGAGGTTAGTAATTTTTGATACTATTTATAGTTATGGAACTATTCAATTTCCTAAAACTTTCTTTTGTCTGTTTTGGTAAGGTTATGTATCAATGAAGGAGCAACGTACTTGTTACTAACAAGGTCCATTGAGAACTCTAGGCAGTTACTTCATACGTTGCAGTTTTTTGATCCTGGTGCAAGATTTAATAACTGTTTGCTTAGAAGGTGAGCTTTTTTATCTTCTTCTTCTGACATAATCTAGCATTTTACCGTCTAGGTGCATGCACAAGCTTTTGATTTTACATTCAATCCATTAAGAGCCTTGCTTTTATAGTCATTATTACTCTTTGTATGATAAGAATGGGGTTTTGGGAATTTATATGGCAGTTTGGAGCAGGTTCAGGTTGACTTATTTGAGAAACAAATATGCGGGGGTGCAAAAGTAAGCATTTTTCAGTATTGTATGGTGCGTGTTCAAAACAGTGAAAATGAAGGTACACTTCTTACTTGTTTAATGTTGCTTGAGCTTTTCTAGATCATCTTGTTAAACTATCGTGTTCTTGCGGAGTTGCAGTGGATCAATCATGATTGCTAAATTTAGCAGGCAATGTATATCAAAAAGAAAGGAAGAAAAGAAAAACAGTAAACTCTGGAAATAATAGAAAGAAATGGGAAATACAGAAGGGACATGTAACTCAATAATATGGAAACTATTTTCTAACAGTGAAATGATCACCGACGTGGACCTTGGAATGCTACCGTCCTACAAAAGCTGGAAATGAAACAAATTCTAAAACAATAATCCTAAGTGATTATTGTGGCTTCACTAGAGTTAAAATAAGAGAGTCCATTCGTTTACTTGAAAATATCTTCCAAATTGCTTTCTTTCAAGCAAACCAAAAAACCATTTAGAGGAGAGAGATGTGTTTGTCCTCTTTCAATCAGAAGAATATTGCCTTTGCTAGCTTATAACTTTTATATGATTATCTAAATGGTGGAGTATTACTTGCCTGCGGCCACAGCTTCATTACTTGACAAATTGTAGCGCTATTATTTGATAAGTCTTCATTTTGCCCGGTAAACTCTAAGACACATTTTAAACATGAAGAGGCTGTCCGGCATTGGTCTAAATAATGAAAAATACCACTTAACGTAAAACAATCCAAACTATGAACCTCAATATCTACTCGTTGGGATATGTTGGAGATTGAAACATGTTTTTTTAATATAATTCCCATATATTACACTAATATATCCAGAAAGATGAATAGAGTTCAACCTGATCCCTACATTCTAATCAAGTATTATTTTTTTTGTTATTATTCATTTTATTTGATGAAATGCCTTTTACTCTTTTGGTTGCAACAAGTTTTCTAACTAAGATAGGGATTGTAGTTGCTTTAATTGAAGCCTTTGACTTTGAATGAAAGAATCAAAGCTTGTTTAGAAGTAATGTTTGCACTAGTTGAATTTCAATTCTTTTCCTCATTTGGTTGATGTACATATCCAACATATGATTGGGAATCAAACTTCATATCTTGAGTATGAGGGATGTAGTTCTGAAGGAGAATGCTTGCAAAAGTAAAACTGAATGACAGTTTAAACTGGCTCATATTGAACCTTGCTTTAAGTTTGATATCATGTATTGTGAATTTCAAAAGCCGCACTTAATTAATCATAATTTCCCTTTTCAGTTTTCTGGTTAGTGTGTTCTTCCTTTTGTCTTGCCCTATGGTGGCTCTTTCCGTTTGATAAGCTCAAAGTTTCTGTTATTGGGACAGAGGCACCTTGGGGCTTGAGATCACTGTTTGTAAGTGGAGAATATGTCCTTTTGTGCATTGAAAACATCAAGCATTTCAGCTGTCCTTCAATGGATGCGTCAGCACCTCCATACTTCATCCTCGATTCGTGCTGCTCCATTTATGATGTCTCTGAGCTGGCAAGTTTTTAAAATCTTCTTTTTCTTCCTTGTAGTTTCAGGGTTTTATTTGTATGTGCTAGATGTCTTTTAGAATCGTGTAATTTACCATCATTGCATGTTTGCAAAGAGGTAGTTTTGATATATTCTTGCCAGAGGGTTGCACTTCAACTTTGTCATCCATTTTCTTGGCTTTACTGCATCCATTTAAGGTGAGAAAATTATACTCGTTAAAATCTGGATTTCCAATTTTCAGATGGTTGATGCTGTGGATCACTGTCTGACCTTGGTCCTTACACATTGGACAACCAAGTTCTGTCCCTATGGAGCTCAGGAGAATGTTAAAAGAACTGATGAGAAAAATGCAACTTCAGGCTCGTTGACGTGGAAGATCAAGTGGTTCTCAGAAGATAGTCTATTCAATTTTGTGGCATTGGTGAAAGCAATTCACAGTGGGACGACGGAGTCTTCTTTGCTTATAACATCCATGTCATGAACCTTTGTCTTTCTACCTTTTCTTTAGTTGTTTCATTATTTATTTCATTCTTTTGATTCAGGCATTGTTTTCCCTTTTCTGCTTTTCATATTTTTTGTTTTGGTTTTGAGTTTGCAATTGTATTTTAGGTGAGAGTGAATAGCGTTCTTGACTTTTTATTCATTGATTTGTTTAGCCAATGGTTTTACCATGTACAGAATTGTACAGTGTATAGAGCATCAATGTACGTTGCCATAGTTTCTGCATATTATTATTAGGTAACTATTTATAAATTTCTAACTTTAGACAAAATCTTAAATATATTTCCATCCGAAACATTAGATTTCATGGTGTAAAAGATTGTATAATCATTTATCCCGTTGCTAACGCTATTAGTTACAAGGTTATTACTTATTTACATCTGTTCTATACAAGGAGTAGAAAAGCAGGCCAAGTAATATGGGACGAACTCAATTGGTGAAAAAGAAAAAATAGAAAACATCTACGGACACTAAACCAAATTGATTTTTAAGCCACTGTCTTGACTCTAGGGAATCCCAGCAGAAGTTGCCGTTTCAAGTCTCAGAAAAATGGAAAAGGCTACCAACATAAATCTTCACAGGACTTGCAAGTATATTTTTAAAAACCTTAGTTGATGTTATAGTTTTTTTTTTAATTTTTAATTTATATAATTTGTAAAAAAATGTCGCTCAGTTGTGATTTATAATAAAAATTAAAAATTAAATTTATTTAATTAAGATTTTTAAACAAAACTGAAAACAATTTTTTTTTAATTTCATGATGTTTTTTAATTTTATTCTTGTTATACTATTAGATATTAATATTAAAATGCAATCTAATTCATTTCTTAATTTATGTAAAGTTATTATTATGTTATAATTATTAAAATAAAAAGTATGAATGCTTTCTTTCTTACTTTAGCATCAACGGGCGTTTGACATTTCAAACAGACACTTAACGCTGAAGCACACGCCACTTACAGAACATATATGGAATGACATAGGAGATTGAAATCATTTACTAGGTGGCTCTTTATATTAGTTACAAAGCCACATAAGAGTGAAGTTTTTCTTTATATAGGCCTTACAAGGACGAACGAAAGGCCAAAACTTATCATGTGAATTTGGTAGTAGTTGTTCAAGGGACTAGATGCGCTTTACTAAAGCAAAGCAAAGTGGTAGAAAAAGAGTAACTATTTCCTCCTTATTTTTTGTATCTCTACTTGGTGCACTACTTCATTACCCTTATTAGTTAAATTCTTTTTACAGCACTCCGTACTCAGAAATAACTAGGCTATAAAACCTTCTATGGATATCAGTAAGTCTGTGTGATTTCATGCAAATCTTATATAAACAATGAAATTAATATGACATGCATCTCGTAACACAACAAAAATTACGTAAGACATGCATATTATTCATGTATATAGCAACGGAGCATAACCGAGAAATACCTCCAGCCATTACTCCACCAATATCTAGCAATGTTTTTGAATTTTGAATCTTTTATCCTCTTTATTTTTTACGTTGCGATGGTGTCTGTATCGTGTATGTAAGGATATGGACCCAAAACCGGTTTTATAAAAACGTTTCATCACCTCGGCCCATCACAGAGTATGAAACTCAAAAGCATGGTTGTTAACGTGTGCGTGATAAAGGGTTAATGTATTAAATAGACCACAATCTCAACAGTAGGAAGAGTAAGTAGATTTAAAAATCTTGCATTCTTCCACTTTGTCCATTTAACCCAACATCAAACATAACAAGAAATCAAATATATGAATCATGGCAATAAGTTCTCTTGTAATGAGTATTATCTTCTATATATTACATATATAAAATTTCTCATTACTAGCCCTTAAACTTAAAGAATAAACCATATGTTTATTCTAAGTCCAATTTAGATGACATTTCTAAAAAACAATCAAATATATGTGTGCACAAAAAATATATGAGAAAATATCAAATCAAATAAGAGTTCCATTGAAGCAACAAATGTACTACAAAAATCACATTATAGAACTAAGTCTCATTTGCACTACGTGATCCTTAAACTGTTTAGGTGACATGCCTTTAGTTAAAGGATCCGCAATCATCAAATTAGTACTAATGTACTCTATGACAGCTTTCCTTTCCTTAACACGTTCTCTTATAGCTAAATACTTAATCTCAATATTCTTACTTCGACTTCCACTATTGTTATTTTTAGCCATAAAAACCGCAGCTGAGTTGTCGCAATACAACTTTAATGGGTTAGAAATTGAATCAACAACTCTAAGCCTAGATGTGAAACTCTTCAACCATACATCATACGAGGTGACCTCAAAACATGATATGAGCTCAGCCTCTATAGTGGAAGTAGCAATCAAGGTTCACTTGGCACTTCTCCAAGATATAGCTTTGTAAGCTAGCATGAAAATATAACCAGATGTTGATTTCCCTTAATCAATGTAGCTAACAAAGTCTGAATCGGAGTATCCAACTACTTCCAAATTCTCAGTTCACCTGTACAAAAGTATGCAGTCTTTTGTGCCCCAAAGATATCTCATATCCTACTATGCAGCTTTCTAGTGGTCAACACCTAGAATACTCTAATATCTACCTAACATACCAACATCATATGCAATGTCAGGTCGGGTGCAGACTTGAGTATACATAAGGTTTCCAATAACTGAAGCATATGGAATGTTCTTCACGTATTCCCATTCAAAATCATTCTTCGGGCATTGATTCAAACTGAATCTATCACCCTTCACTATGGGTGCCACATTTGGTGCACAATCTTTCATCCGAAATCTCTCTAAAACTTTGTTGATATAGGTCTCTTGAGATAAACTCAAAATGCCTCGAGATCTTTCTCTATGGATCTTGATGCCAATGACATAAGATGCCTCACCCATATCTTTCATATCAAAATTCTTTGAGAGAAATTATTTCACTTCATATAGCAAACCCTTATCATTAGTCGCAAGTAAAATGTCATCCATGTATAAAACAAGAAAACAAGTCTTACTTTTGCTAACCCTCTGGTATAAACATTGGACTATTATATTCTCTTCAAAACCAAATGAAGTGATATCCTCATGGAATTTTAAATACCATTACCGGGAGGCTTGTTTTAATCCATATATGGATTTATTAAGCTTGCAGACTAAATGCTCACCATCGCTAGAGAAGAATCCTTCAGGTTATTTCATGTAAACCACTTCCTCTAGCTTATCATTAAGGAACGTCGCTTTCACATCCATTTGATATAACTAAAAATAAAAATGAGCTACTGATGACTTGATAACACGAAGAGAATATTTCTGAGATACAGGAGAAAATGTCTCTGTGTAGTCGATTCCTTCCCTCTTAGTGAATCCTTTGGCAACAAGTCTTTCTTTATGTCTCTCAATGTTGCCTCGTGAGTCTTTCTTTGTCTTAAATACCCATTTACATCCAATGGATTTCACACCATTTGGCAACCCAACGAGATCCTAGAGTTAAAAATCCATCTCATCCTTCACAGTATTGCACCACAAGTCCGATTCCTTAGAACTTATAGCCTGTGAAAACATTTCAGGATCATTTTTTGCTCCAATGCTATAATATGATTCTTGTAGATACACTATATAATCTGTAGGTATTGTTTACCTTCTAGCCCTAGTAGATTTCCTCAATGTTGTATCATTATCCTCACGAAGAACCTGTTGCTTATCCTGTTATTCAACTAGTTGCTCAACAATTTCTGGTTGCTCCTTATTTACAACTTGATCTACTAGATTGGTATTAACAACTTGCGGAACTTCAGTAACTGATTGTCTAACACCCGTTTCAACTTAAGGAGTGTGAATGACAATCAATCTATTACTTGAACCAGAGGGTTGAGCTTCATAATGGACCTTTTGAAAAACTATGTCTTGAAAATGACCACTTCCACTGATTAAGTCATTCTCAAGAAATTTTGCATTTCTTGATTCCACAATTCTGGTGCCGTGAAATGGACAATAAAATCTATCCCTTAGACCTTTCAACATATCCAATGAAATACCCACTAATGGTCCTTGAGTCTAGCTTCTTTTCCTATGGGTTGTAAATTCTCACTTTAAACGAGCATCCCCAAATACATATCTGTCTCAAACTCGGTTTCCAACCCTTAAATAACTCAAAAGGTATCTTTGAGACAGCCTTGGTTGGAACTTGGCTTAATATATACACAACCATCTTTAAAGCTTTAATCTATAAGAATTAAGGAAGTTTTGTGTTACTCCTCATACTTCTGACCATGTTCATTAAGGTTCGGTTTTCGCTTTCTGCCACACTATTATGATCCGGAGAACTAGGCATGGTGTATTGGGCAAAAATTCCATGTTCTTGAAGAAACTTCACAAAAGGACCAGGCTCTTGTCCACTTTCAGTGTATCTACCATAATACTCTTACCTCTATTTGATCTCACGATTTTAATCAGTTTTTCACATTGATTATCCACTTCAACCTTAAACATTTTAAAGGCATCCAAAGCTTCGTCCTTAGAACGAAGTAAGTAGAGAAACATATTATTGGGCACCATTTTCAGAACCCAACTCTTGTGAAATTATGAAGCGTGAGCATAATCCTATAGGGTTATTTCTAAAAACTCTTATTAGGCATCATCCCACAAGGGTGGCATGCCCATGATAATCAAACATCAAAACAAAATTATTATAAGGCTTTAATAACATTTCAAACCACAATACATCAATGTCTCAAATCTCCATATACAAAAGTTACATGAACTAATATGTTGTTTCAAGTGTGTTGTGCTTCGTATGACTTTCTGATATTTGTATTAAACTGTTGCACTTGTTATGTTATGTGATATCTTTACATTTCTTTGTGTTTGATGTTATGTTTGTTTATGAATTCCTATTGCGGCCATTTTTAATATTGCCTTTTGATTATGACAAAAAGGGGGAGTAATATTGGAAATTGATATTTGATTGAGGGGAAACTATCTTGATTTCTATTAAATTCATTGGTTTATTTATTAAGGGGGAGACATACTAACCATTGAGGCAAGGGATTCAAAACCTTGATCAAGCTTCTTGTTTTTAAATTTCTTTTCAATTTCTAAATATTTTGTCATTATCAAAAAGGGGGAGATTGTTGGACCAATGGTGGTTGACAAATTAAATCCCTT
>JANIPM010000007.1:25086730-25100358 GCA_027478405.1 Erythroxylum cassinoides
TTCTCTATAAATAGAGAAGCTTAGGTCTCATTAGATGTAAGACACAATTGTCACGAAACCCTAGCCACCATCCGAGAAGAAAATCATGCGGCATTCGGAAAGAGTTTCAGGACATGCTAGCACACTACAGCCGTAGCCCGGATCGTGCATACTCGTGTAGATACCGGTAGAGGGCATTTGCGTTTGCAGTGTCATGGAATCCGAAAAAGAAGCAACCTATCCACGGCAATAAGGTATTTTCGTACGTCCTTGGTATTTTCGATTATACATCATATTGTTGTATGGTCTTTTCCGCAGTGTATTGTGAATACTCGGACCTTACATGATCCAACATCAACCTCTATGTCACTCATAGAAGTGAGCCACTTGTCCACCATTTAAGCTACCAAATGTCACAATTCTATTAGGCCATTTGTCACTCAACCAATGCTACCAAATGTCATTCAATGTATAGGCTTAATCATACTAATTTTCATGTAACAACTTACCTTGCCACTTTATAATTTTTCTAGTCCAAATGTACACTTTATCACATTAATTTTCTAATTATATCAATTAATTCTAAGTTACTAATCACAGTCCATCAAACCAAGATTCAAGACATATATAATTCACAATCATATCACAATTTCAACACCTATAACATTTACTTTCATGAACATTTAACATTTTAACTAGGGTATAATTTGGGGCCTTACAATTCTCTCCCCCTTAAAAGAATTTCCTCCTAGAAATTCATACTTGATGAGAATATCTTAGGATACTGAGCTCTCATGGATGATTTTGATTCCTATGTTGCTTCCTTGAGTCCATGTTGTTGCCAGAGCACTTTTACCAAAGGTATTTGCTTATTTCTGAGTTGTCGGACATCTTTGGCTAAGATAGATACAGGCCCTTCCTCATAAATAAAATCCAATTGTACTTGAATTTTTTTCATAGGAATCTTATGTGTCTCATCATATCGATGTCTACTCAACATTGAAACATGAAATATATCATGCAAGTTGGCCAATTCTTCAAGAAGAGCTAACTGATAAGCTATTGGTCCAACTTTTTTAAGAATCTCATAAGGACTGATGTATAGTGGGCTGAGCTTACCTTTCTTCCTAAACCGAAGTATGTGTTTCTATAGTGACACTTTCAATAATACCTTATCTCCTACATGATACTCAATATCTTTCATTTTTAGGTCAACATAGGACTTCTGCCTATCACTGGAGGCTTTTAATCTTTATTGAATAACTTGAAAATTTTCCTCAGTATCTTTTCCAATATCAGGCCCGATCATCTTGTTTTCACCTAATTCAGTCCAACATACTAGATTCCTATACTTCCTAACATAATGGGATTCATAAGGTGCCATGCCAATACTAGTCTAATAACTGTTGTTGTAATTAAACTTCATCAAAGAAGGATAGTTATCCTAACTTCCAGATAATTCTAAAACATAACCCTAAAGTATGTCTTCTAATATTTGAATAATCTATTCAGATTGTCCATCTTTCTGAGGATGGAAAACGGTACTGAACTTGACTTAAGTACCCAAAGTCTTTTGCAGACTTTTCCAAAATCTCCAAATAATTCGAGGATCACTATCAGAAATAATAGAAAATGGTACTCCATGCAATCTCACTATTTCATTCACATATATATCTATAAGCCTATCTAATGAATAATGAGGACAAATAAGTAGAAAATGAGTAGACTTGGTGAATTTATCCACAATCACCTATACAACATCACGCTTCCTTTGAGTGAGAGGAAGTCCAGTAATAAAATCCATTGTAATATTGTTCGATTTCCATTGAGGAATCGAAATAGGATGTAACAAACTAGATGGAACCAGGTGCTTAGCTTTAACTTGTTGATATGTCAAACATTTGGATACATAATCCACAACATCACGTTTCATACTTGACCACCAATAATGCTGCTTTAGATCTTGATACATTTTATTTCTACTAGGATGTATTGTAAAAACAGTATTATGTGCTTCAAACAATGACTTTCTCTTTAAGTCATTACTAGCTGGAATACACAACCAATCTTTGTAATACAAATCACCATCTCCTGTCACAGAAAAGTCAGATTGTTTACCTTCCCGAGTTGCCAAGATAAGTTGTTGTAACTTATCATCAACTTTCTGAGCATCACAGATTTCTTGTTTCAACGTAAGCCTAGCTTTTAACCGAGCTATTAAAACCCATCAAATGCAACTCCCCATTCACCTTGCTGCACTGACAATACCGAAATCGTCTTTCGACTTAAGGCATCTGTCACGACATTAGCCTTACCCAAATGGTAATCCACAATACAGTCATAATCTTTAAGCAATTCCAACCAACATCGTTGTTTTAGATTAAGTTCCTTCTGGGTAAGCAAGTCCTTCAAACTTTTATAATTAGTGAAGATCCTACACTTTTCACCATACAAGCAGTGTCACCAAATTTTTAAAGCAAACACTACTGTTACAAGCTCAAGATCATGTGTAGAGTAGTTATGTTTATGTGGCTTTAAGCTAATGACGTAAACTAAGTGCTACTTAGAAGGGAACCCAAGAATTAGGGTAAGTTTTATTTTTTTGTTTTATTTTATTGGTATTTTTTTATTATTATTATTATTACGTTTATTTTGTAGGGTAAGAATTGATGGAGTTTCATGATTGAAAGTATCTCCATATTCCATCACCAATCCTGTCACTAGCTCAATCTCCTAGTTTTGTGCTTTTAACCTTTCCTTTTATCTTTTCTCGTCATTTTTATTTGTTGCTTTTTTTTTCTCATGTTGAGGGCAATATGTGTCTAAGTGTGGGGAGGATTTTGCATTGGCATATCATGAGTGTGAATTTGTATACCATACGGTTTTATTTTGATTAGGTTGACCTGATGTGAACATATGTTGCATATATGTGAATTGTGTCAATATGTTAATGAAAGTAACTTAATGGAAGTAGTTTAGCTATGAACATAATCATTGAATTTGTAAAGGAATATTGGCTTGTGCATTTTATTTTTTAAGTAACTTTGGTTAAATATGCATGTTAATTAGGATATGACGTCAGGTTGGTCATCTTAAGCAATTTGTTACATAAATTTATAATTATAAGTCAATTGAATATGTTAGTATCATTAGTAGTCTTTCATGAGGATGATTGACCAAAAGAAATGAGGTAGGCTATGTGAAATAAAAGAAAATTGTGTACGTCTATTAAATGAATAACTATTCCGCTGACCCTTTTGAAACAAATAGTGAGTTATGAATAGAGCTAGTAGCTAGTTGAGATTGTAATAGCTGAATAACCAGGGACATTCACGACAAAATGTTTTTCTTCACATCAAAAGGCTATAATGGCATTCCAACCAAGCTAATGAATAAAATGTGACCTAATTGAGTAACTGGGGGACATTTATGACAAATTGTTTGGCTTCACGTCAAAAGACTAGGTTAATGTTAAAGAAAATAAAAAAGTGTTGTTTTTATAAATAAATCCTATTGATCTTCAAAAATAGGATATGAAGGGATACTTAGTGATTGTTGCAATTTTGGTTGATTACTAATTATCAATGTATCTATGTAAGTGTTTTAGGTGAATGAATATGAAGTTAATGTTTTGATTAGTATGTATATCCAATCTAAAGTGCTTAACCATAAATGGCATAGGTTAATATGTTGGAACAACTTGAGTGATTATTTTTTGAGGTTAAATTGTTTTCTTCAAGTTAGATGTCATTGTATCATTAGTGCATGTTGCATGAATGTATGTGTTATTGTTTGGTTTGTTTGAGTTTTTTTTTTTTTTTTGCTTAAGGACAAGCAATAGTTTAAGTGTAAGGATGTTGATGGGTGTAAATTATACTATGTTTTGATAGATGTTTAAATGTACTTTTGAGTATTTCTTAGATGATTATCATGTATATAGGCTTAGAATTATGTTATTATTAGTGTTTGTTTATATTCTAAGTGTTTGTTTATATTCTAAGTGTTTGTGTAGTTTTGAGCATGATTTAGATCTTAATTTTATATTACATGAGATGTGTGATGTGTGTTTGAGTGCACGAAAATAGGAAATTTAAGAAAAAAGAAGAAATGGAAGTTTGGAAGTAGTTCATGACCATGACTTGTTTGTCACGATCGTGACAGAGAGCAGAGACAACAATTCTAGCGAATTTCAGCTTTTCTAGCATGCGACTGTTTTTATAATTTTGCTATTTTGAGGCTATTTTTGGAACCAAATTAAGTTGGTAAACCCTAGAAAGAACCCTAGAAGCCTCAATGATTATCTAAGAACATAAAACACTAAAAAAAGTGCAGCCACCATCTTCCAAAGTGAAAGAGCAAGAAAAGCAATCCAGAAGTTCCAGATTTTAAGTTTGAGTTCAAATAAGTTCTTTCTTTCATTTCTTTGTTTATTTCATTAAACTTGATGTGTAACTTCGATTTGAATATGTTATTCACGTTTAGGACGCTCTAATTTTCATATTTGAATTTGATCTTGAGTTGTTTTGTGACTTGATTGTTATTGATTTCAACTTAATTTTCTGGTATTGTGATATTTGGGTGTGTTAATACTTCAATAATAAATCGAGCAAGTGAGTCAAAAGTAATCGGATTAGGTTGGGTAACGAGAGTCAACGACCTAATAAGTCTCAAAAATATCAAATTGATAATAATACGAAGAGAGATCTTGTGTGAAAACCCGATTATTCGATAGATCACTTAAGAACTAGTTGAAAAGGCTTGGTAGATTTTATGAATCCAGAGGTTGCAAATTTTGGAATTATAGAAGTATACTTTTGGATATTGAGGGTTTATAGATGTGAAACTTTCTCAACATTGTACACTCTATTGAAGTTGAATATTGTTATTAGAAAGAGTCTTGACCGAGTCTTCCAGAGATGTACTTGAACTGGAAGAGGAGACTTACGACTTGGTTGGAATTGTTATGATCCTTATGGCCTATTTTGGAAGTAATTATGTTTCCTATTCTCCCCATAATTCAAGTTAGGATGATCCCTCAAGCCTGGGTTATACGTTTGAGAGTATAAGATGTACTGGTTAGGAAATTCCCCCCTGCAGGATTCACATATTCCATACTTCCATCTTGTAATGTCTAGCACTCATTAGTCAGATGGCTTGTGTTTGCACATATTTCACATGCCTTTATCTATGCATATCTGACTACAAGTCTTTTAACAAAAAATGTTAGCTCATCTAAACGATATTCGATGGATGAAGTACTAACCTTGTTTACATGGCAAACATCGTTGCGAGTGACAAATTGTTGAGTGTTAGCAGCTATTTGTTCAACTAAAATATGAGCCTTTGTAGGAGTCTTTCCACATAATGCTCCACTGCTTGCTACACTGACCAAACTCCTCTCCATAAGTAACAATCCCTTATAGAAATATTGGATAAGTAGTTGTTCAGATATATTGTGAAGCGGACAACTAGCACACAACTTTTAGAAGTATTCCCAATACTTATAAGGAGACTAGTCGTTATGTTGCTATATTCCACAAATTTCCTTCCTTATACTTATTGTTTTTGAATTTGGAAAATAACTCTCTAAGAACATCCTCATCATCTCTATCTAAGTATTCACAGTCCCAATAAGTAGATCAAATAATCAATCATTTGTTGAATCTTTCAGTGAGAATGGGAAAGCCCTCAACATGATTTGCTCATCTGTCACCCCTGGAAGCTTTATACTCAGACATACCACATCGAGTTCCTTTTAGCTACAATATTTTTTCCTATATATACACACACACAAATTTTTTTTCCTATATGTGTGTGTGTGTGCACATAACCACGAACTTTTACCATACATACATATACACAAATAGCAACCAAAATTTTTTCCTATATATTTACAAACATGACAACAAATTTATTTTATAATTTGTCCATTCAGCCATCAAACTTTTTTCCTGTACATAAAAACATATGAACATCAAACTTTTTTCATTTATAAATATACATACATGGCCACTAACCTTTTTTCTTACAAATAAATACTTACATGTCTACCAAATTTTTTTCTTATTTATATATACATATATGGCAACAAAAAAATTTCCTTTCGCGGCCACAACTTTTTTTTATATATAATTACATATAGCAACAAAACATTTAGAATTTTTGTATGAACATAAATGGCTATCAACGTTTTTCCTATATATATGCACACACATAAGCGACGAACTCTTATCATTTACAAGTACACTTACGATCACCAAACAATTTTCCTCTTTAAGCAGGTATTAAGCAAGGAAATTCAAGGTGGGTTTCACGTTTATAATTGGATAATGAGCCATTATGTTTTCTTTTTAGTTAAGAGAATAAAATGATTTCTCATTGCTTTATAATTGTGGCATTTGTTGCTTTTGAATGATTTAAGAAATTGCAATATGCTTGGTATTTGAATTTGGTTGATGAATTGTGAAAAGATGATGGAAGTGCATATGAAATATTTCATGTTCATGAAAAACTTGTTTTCAAAATGTGCCATTTGAGCAACAAGTTTACAAGTTATGAAATGCATGTTATGTGGGTTTGGTTTGGTCCCTTAAGTATGTCAAGTGCACTTTGACTAAAAGCTTCTCCCGCCAACCCGTTAGTGGCATGGAGCTCCTTCAAGGACTTCCATAAGTTTACGACTACGCAAATCCATTTTGTGGGATTACAATAGTACATTTTGTTCACGGCTACACAGGACCCTGATGGGAAATGTGTAGTACGTTCTGTTTTTGGACCTACCCAAACCATTCTGATGTGCTTATGTGTTCATGATATGTTGACAAGATTGATGCATAAATGATTTGTATTTTTGTGAAGTTAGTTAAGAATTTGAGAACTATACTTTTTATGCGTAAATAAGAATTTTGATGGCAAATAAACATTTTAAATGGTTTTGCTCATTATTCATTATAAATCTATTACCCACGAGTTTTAAGCTCACCCCTCCATTTCCATCCCATCTTTAGGTGAAGAGCATGAGAACGAGTAACCAAAGGTCAAGGCATCACTCCGATTATGCATACTTTTGTATTTAAGCTAGTTTTGTAAAACAAGACTTTAGTTACATTTTGAGCAAATTACTATTCATGTATCTTTTGTATTTTGAGATTTTGAGATATTGATGTATTGTGGCTCGAAATGCCAATTAAAGCTTTGTAAAACTCTTATTTTTTGATATTAATGAAGTATGATTGTGTTTTGCCAATGACATTTCCAAATTGTTCATTTCACTTTCAAGTTTTCCATATGGGTGAGAATGTGTGTTTCGACTTCGGGAGAAATACTGTATTGATCTAGACTAAATTGGACAAATTGTATTCTTAGAATTGTAGTTTATCTTTCTAGCTTTCCAACTCTATATAGTATGAAATTTTTGAATTTTGGAGTTAAAAGATATGATCATTAGAAGTTTGTGATGCTGCATAGGATGGCCATTCGGGACAGTTATATTGATTTGAAATTTTAATCCTTTTGGAGGAAAAATATCTTTTTGGACTCTTCATGGAAGTTGTAGGTCTAGAAGTTTTCTTCAAAACGGTTTTTGAATGACCTTAATCTGATATTTCTAGTGAAAGTTAAGCTTTTTACCAATACAGATCGGAAGAAGAAAAGTAGGAAGGAGAAAGACGCGATTGCGACTCTGCAAACTTACGCGAAAGTCGTGATCACGACTCTGCTGACTTGTGCAAAAGTTGCGACCTCGACGCGACCGCGCGCAGGTCACAGTTGCGACCTGCAAGTCACCCCCACCCCCTTTGTCCAAACCTAAACATATTCCACTCTTTTGACCATAACTTTGTTGTCCGACCTCCAAATGACCTTATTTTTGAACCAATTGATTTCTAACACATTTTTCTATCTCTCCATAAAAATTTATAGCTTTTAGTATTGATTCAAAAAAGATTGATTGAATCAAAGTAAGGGTATCCGTTGGAAGAGCATGAATTGGATATTTTATGGAACATACTTCGGTATTTTGATGATATCTTAATATATAGAGTTCCAAATGAGCTGATTCTTGTTTTTAATAAACTAAAGACATAGAGCTACAAATCCTCTGAAGAAATTGAATTTTAATTCAGTCTCTAAGGCTTTCAATTTCTGGATGGAAGTTGAGTATAGTGTACTGTTTCAGTTTAATAACAGTCCAAAAATGTTTAGGCTATAACTTTCATGTTTGTAAACCAAATTGAATGATTTTGGTGTCATTAGAAACTTAAGACAATGGGGAACAAATGCTCTAAAGAATTCAAATTGTAATTTTGGTTTGAGGATTCCCAAATCTTGTTTTGAAATAGGAGAAATGATTTTTTTAATGTTTGACTGGTGTGAGCATGCCACCCTTATGAGATGCGCGTTCAGATGTCACTTAGGATGTTGGGCACGTGACTCGCGATGGCGGGGTCCGAACACTACTACACTATCAGTGGTGAGTCTAAGTTGATCCCATAGAAGGTGTGTGTAAAGTATATGAAATGAAATTAATATTTAGGTTTAGGGGGTTTTGGTTTTAGAAATAAGAAAATAAAATAAAGCTAAACTAACTAACAAAAGAAATGTAAAGAAAATATGTAAAAATGATAAAAGTGGGGAATTCGATAAGGACCCGATTCTTTAGTTCAATCTCGGCCTATACCCTAATTAAACATGTCTCATTGATTTATTACTTTCAAACCTCTCCTAGCAACTATTAATCGTGAGTTAATAATTAACCTAAAATTTTCCTTAAGTAGTGCTTAATTAAGATATGATTGTTAATTAAACCAAATTACTAAATAACCTAAGATACAACCTCTAGATTCAATTAGGCAGTAGCATTACAAATTAGGAAAATCGATTAATCAAGACAATAACCACATACAATGCGTCATTTAACTTAGGTTATGATATCCCTAACGATTACGAATTATTAGTTGCTAAACATGAATTTGAACATAACAATTACAGATTATATCAAAATTCTAGCAATGAGTTTGCAAATAAACGAATCAATAAACGCATTAAAATCATTTTTTCACAATAGCCAATGAGTTCATACACAAATAAACTGAACAATAATGAGAATACGATTATTCGTACACAAAACCCAAATCAATTAACATATGATAACACAATCAATTTTTAATGAGAGAAAGAAACAACAAAATAGTGAAATACACTTAACCTAGGTTGTCAGTGTTGATATTACCTCCGAACTGGCATCGAGATGTCTATCTCTTCATGGGTCTCTCTTACAAAAATGCCTTAGCCCCTCCAAGAATTGATATCCCATCAAAGACTCCCCTCTCACTCTCGTTACTGTGCCTCTCTACTGTTACTCTGTATTTCTTTATTTAAATTTTGGTCTAATGTACTATTCACTCATTAAAAACCTATGCTTCCCTCATGTTATCACTATTGTGTGTTTCAACATCTCTTGGCCAAACATCTGCGTTTTCTTAACCAATATCTGCATTTTAGCTGCTTTCCTCTCTTGCACTGTTATTTCACATCGTTTTACTTTGGTTGTGCTACATTTTGCTCCTTCATCTGCTGTCATTTTGATATTTTCCTTTATCCACCTAGTGCAATCATGAGCATGATTTTCCATTAATTAACTTCATATCTTACGTGGCCATGCACACCATTAAATTCACGTTCTTTCATCCATGTAAAAACATGCATAACATGTTTTCTAATTCTTTATGTTTTCATTTTTCTTTTTGTTTTCTTCTTTTTGCTCCATGAAGACAAGTAAAAATTAATCTTTAGAAAATGGTCAAAATTTAGAGCTTTCGACTCACTTTAACTTCTTTGCTTTCGAATTGTACCTAAAATTACTTATGAGTCAAAGTGAGTATTTTAAGTAATTTCATGGCAATAATCACTAAGTGTTATGGAATAATTTCAAAATCAATTAAGCACCTATCACCAGTCAACCTTTTTGTTAAGCCTCCTACCATAATAGTCTAACTGACTTATTTAAGAAGTTACCATTATTGGTAATCCTCTATAAGGGCTTGCCCATTTTTCTACGGATAAATGATGTTTTCAATAGGAACTTTAGTAGTTTACTATTTTGAATAGAAATAATGAGCACTTCTTTCCTTTGAAATGCTTCATTAATAATAATGTTTAACTAGAATTGGTTCTTTAACTGTGTTAAAGCTGGAAGGTAATTTAAAGGGCTATAGGGTGACTAATTATCAAACCATAAGTAGGTTTGAGAGTTGTCTCCTATTGAATGAGTAACTTATTATCTCAGGTTTGTCTTAGCCCATATATCTTTGATATAATGTAGGATGCAGTTTTAGGACATTTTATTGCTTATAAACTTTGTCCTTTTAGGTGACGTCTATTCAAACTATTCTAGAACTAGTAATTCTCTAATATCAACCTCTATATTATTTTGGATAGGAAATTAAGATTAATCAATTTTAATGGAGTAACCACATCTCTTTGCTCCTTTGGGAGGCAGACTTCCTTTAACTTGACCTTAAACTATCCCTTTCTCTCCCTATTTCTTACCCACAAAAATCTTTTGAGCATTTTTTTTTGTTGAATTTATGACCCTGGAAGGTAGAGTAAGGTGTCATGCCCAATACAAAATTATAACATTGAGTACAAATAAGAATAGTTGTAGTCTTCTAGTTATAAATAATGACTTAAAGGACCAAAATTTTATTATGTTGTCAACGTTCTCCATCAAAGCTCTAAATTTGTAGCATCCAACTCCCACAAGATACGTGCCCGACATCGATAGGTGATATCCGAGTGCTTTCCCCACGAGGGTGGCATACTAGAGCACTCAATCATTCAAATTTCAGTACACATTTTTTTTTGAAACCACAAACATAAAGTGTGAAAATCGATAACCAAATCGGGCCTACTTCATTTCATAAACATTTTAAATCGTAGCAAAACAATCAATACATAGCTCATTGAAAATTCACTTTCCACTTGGTCCTATTACAATTTCCACATAAATACATTTGTATACACATTGTGCAAAAGTTTCTGAATACGTTATTTGATACAAAAATTGCAAAAATTATACAATTCAATATAAAAGGAAAAAGTACAATGCAAACGCGAACTAATCCCGACCTCTATCTTTTACTTTTATATTGAAGGGATACTCCCGTTGCCTAATGAGATATTCTTCTGAGTCCTAAAAAATATTTGCAAATTTTGGGTGAGTTTTGTGAACTCAATGAGTGACCATCATCGATGGCTTACCCAGTCACATAACACATAATTCACATTTCACATTCAATTTCACACTACACATTCAATACACTTAATCATTCATTTTATGCATATGCAGTGCACATGAGACTCATTTTTTATTTGTTACTTTGTTGTGGCCGAGTGCCTAAACTGCCTCATATAGGGCTCATTGATAACTATCCCTTATCCGCTTGGGGGATACAGGGCTCATTAGACATTGAGCCTGAGGCTCTGAATCACTTTTGAGCTCAAGGCTCATTTTCACTCGTTCAGCTTTAAGCTCTAATCGTTGGCTACTCTGGTCACAACTATCATTATATTTCATGCATTTATGCAATAAAATGCATCAATCACATTTGCATGTTCCCATTCAATCCCATTCTCATATCATCGGATCTTAGTCCGGCATTCAAGATTAAGTTGAGAATTACACTTTCACTTAAATGCAAATGCAAATTCAGAACACATTTAACAATCACATTCAGTACACTTAGTTCTTCTCATTCATATACAAGTAGCACTCTAATATCTCATCAATCATCATAATCATCGGACCTTCTGTCTAGAATCAACAATCAAGATGCATTCATATCGATATTCAATAGTCAATTTATACAAAAATCAAACAAAACAAACAAACAATGGAATGAGATCATCTAGGTCTACTCACGGTACACTCTAAATTAGCATTTGCTTTCAAATTCTAGAAATTCCTGAATGTGGACATTTAACCTGCACAACCCATTTATGCAAAATACACGTCACACATACATTAATAATTGCACACTTACAAGCATTTATTTATGCACAATTGTATAAATGGACTATGTACAATGCATGCTCAATGACAACCCCAAGTATTTATCCATTAGTTTCGTCACAAAATCAATCCCATATCAAAACTCACCTAAGTATAATTTATACTTAGGTTTATACCTCAATAAAATCATTAAATCACAATTCATAATTCATTCACTTTCAGATTTTTCCAAGACACCCCTTTCGGGTCTACTGTTCACGTTCAATCAGAAGGTGAAAATGAGGTAATTTGTTCAAACTCTCTTCTAGAAAAGTGTTCCTCTATGTCTTATATTTCCATTGACACTAAAATCACTCAATTTGGTTCAGTAATTTAAAAAATATGCCTCAAACATTATCGAGTTATCCATATTCAAAAATAGTATACTATGCACAACTTCCATCCACAAATTCAACATCTTAGAGGCTGAATCACAATTCGACTTTCTGAGACAATTTGTAGGCCTATATCTCTAGTTTACTCCAAATTAAAAATCATCTTATTTGAAATTCTACAGATCAAGATATCATCAAAATACTGAAACATGTTCTGTAAAATATCCAGTTCATGCTCTTCCAACTGATACCCTTACTTTGATTCGATCAATCTTTTTCGAGTCAAAACCAAAAGCTATAACTTTCTATGGAGAGATAGAGAAAAGTGTTATAAATCCAATGCTTAAAAAATCAGGTCATTTTAAGGTTGGATGACAAAGTTATGGCTGAAAGAATCAAATAAGGTTCTGTCAGCATAAGACGAAACAGATAACAGACGAAGCAAAAGCAGACGAAACAGAAAGGCAGACGAAACAAAAGACAGACGAAGCAAAAAGCATACGAAACAAAAAGGCAGATGAAACAAAAAGACAGATGAAGCAAAAAGGTAGACAAAACAAAAGATAGATGAAGCAAAAAGGCAAATGAAACAAAAGACAGATGGAGCAAAAAGCAGACGAAACAAAAGACAGACGAAGCAAAAAAGCAAACAAAACAAAAGACAGACGAAGCAAAAAGGTAGACAATGCAAAAGATAGACGAAGCAAAAGGCAGAAGAAAAAAAAAGACAGATAAAAAAGACAGACAAAGAAAAAGCAGACGAATGCGGGTCAATTTAAGACGAAGCAAAGTCAACTTAAGACGATGCAACGCTTAAGATGAAGCGGTCAACTTAAGACGAAACAAAGTCAACTTAAGACAAATGACGTCATCACAGACGATATAACATCATCACAGACGAAACGTCTTTACAGATGATACAATCTATACTCTTCAACTCAAAAATCTTTTTCTTGAACATCTCTAAGTTTTCATCCACTCACGTATAAACACCTATATATTCATACATGCTCAGTGAAGAAACATAGCATATCACCTTTCCATATCTAGCTCTTTACACTAATCCTATACATCATTTCATTGTTATTTCAACTCTAACAACCATTTCCACAACACCTGATCACTAACAATCTATCAAAAACCAAATAACACCATATCCCCAATTTTCATCCCTTAACACAGTGTTCAAGAATATAAATATATGTAAATTCCATGATCATGTACTGACAATAAATTCATCAACTTCATTTCAAAAATTCACAACG
>JANIPM010000007.1:25103627-25119547 GCA_027478405.1 Erythroxylum cassinoides
AGTTTTATCTTTCCTTTCAAGTGGGTAGTCATCATTTATGAATGAGTCGTCTATGTTTGAGCCTGAGCCTGAGCCTAGCACGACCGACCCAGCTATGTATATATATAATTTACTAATCATTCAACATGAAACGACAATTTAGTGACATGTAAGAATTGAATTGATGGTTACATTTTCATTATGTTTGATACAATCAGGAACTTTTCATGCCAAATCTTCTGTCCCCCTTATTCTGTCCTTACTCTGTCCCTTTCTATCTAAGCCAACCATTTATATAAGACCTACATGAATAGATGGCTCATATGAAAGAGGACATGATAGGAACAGTATGGAGAGGCAGAGGATCGCCCCCGGAACTTTCCAAGTGTATTAGAAAACGAGATTCATGCGTGAGATCGAGACACCTTCGAAGTAATGCACAAAAAGTCTGTTCGCCTCACATTACAATCGTTCATATGTCTCTTGAAAGCTGATGAGTTGAATTCTAACGAAAATTTTCCTTCTTAGCTTTTTTATTTAAGAAATGTAACGAAGAAACTAATTAGGATATTAATAAAAATAAAAATCGGATTGACTTTTATGTTAAAATAAAAATCGGATTGACTTTTGTTTGATCCGGTTATAGCAGAATTAATGTCCATTCGGGAGGTACTATCGTTGTTAAAGGAAAAACAAATTGATTATGTCATTCTAGAATCGGATTGCTTGTTGGCGATTCAAGCTATTCAAACTTCTTCGACATGTTTTTCAGAGATCGGAATGTTGGCGTTTGATTGTCAAGCGTTTATGAGACAATTCTCTCATTTGTCCTTTCAATGGACACGTAAGATTGCTAATAAGGCAGCTCATTCATTAGCAAGGGTAGCCTTATTCCATGCAAACTACCACAGTTGGGACGCTTATCCTATTTCTTTATGTTTTATTTTATCATTAGATCAATCTTTCTGTAATGTCGCTGATAGAGAAAGACCTGTAGGTTCTGGGTGTATGGGGTAAGCCTGTCGGCTTGGGTTAGATTTTTAGCCTTTCTTTGTCCTCGATGATTCTGTTTTTTCCTCAAAAAAATAAACTGCAATATTCACTTACATATAACTTTCCATTTTTTCTTCTAATCGATGCAAACCTTATGATTGAGTCACATATTATCGTTACAAATCAACCTACTTAAAACCATGAACTTTGAAATTAATTTTATAGTGTTTATTTCTTAATTAGTCCTAATCGTGATTTGGGTTAAGCAATTTACATGAATTCAAAAAAAGAAAGCAGAAGAGAATTTTAAATATGGCAATTAATGGAGTCTTGACTCGATTTTTAAATATGGCAATTAATGGCACTACATGTGTTTGATTCTTCGTAGTCATTTGTTTGTTAAAACGCCATCGCACCGTCCCTTTCATTATTAAAACAATGTCACCTTCCGTCCAAGTACAACGTCGTTGCTCCAGCTCGACTGCCAGTTTCAACTTGGTCACTTTCACCTGCCATTTATACCGTATCAGCTTTCCCATTCTTGATGCTGCAATGCTATTGCTGAGTTAGAGACATCATACTGATTTATCTTCTGAACACCTGCGCACTTGTAATGGTCAATGTACAACACCAAATTGTTTGCTTGCAGTTTTAACAATATAACATCTATAAAACTGGCCGATTTCGTAATGCCTTGCATCCTCTTGTAATAAGCTTTTGCCTTACGAATATGCATGGGAGTATGCTTTTTCTTACTACCAACATTATTTTCTTTCAATAAACAGCCTTTGCTATAAGTTTCCTGATCTGAATTCATAACTGAGCCTTAAATTGCCCACAATATTCTGCTAGACTCGTGGTGAATCTCAGACTTCTTAACAGATCTTGTCATGAAATGCCTACGAAGATGGCATACAAAAGTGAAGATAAGTGTCCTCTCGAGGTTGATTCAAACTTCATTCACATTATCTGTTTTGCTTGAAAAGAACTGTTCCACTTTATCAAGGAAACTTCGAGGAAATCTAGAATGTAGCATTGTAGACATGTCAGGAACCAACGGCTTGTGCTTGGAAGAAATCTCTTCTGTTGTTTTTGTTGCCTTGCATCTTATCTTGCCAATTTTGCTGTTGTTACCAAGGGCACTACCTCTGGTTGAAGCAACTCGGCTAGTCTTTGAAATAAAACGATTGGATCTCATAGGAATGTCTGCCTGACATTTTTTCAGTTCAGGGAGCTGTTGATTACTTTCACAAGAATCTTCAGTTGGAAAATTATCTACAGCAGGACCACACTGAGCTGTTGGCGAAGCATTTCTGCACGATCTTAGCAAGGAAAGTAGCATATCCATACTTATTTCTTGCAAAACAACATCCTTATTCTGCTCACACCCATAGCAAGCAGCAACAAGTGTGCCGGTCAAAATTGGCATCAACTCTGGATCACTGAAAAACACAAACGGGAGATCGCATACCTGTTTTCGTCCAGTAAAACAATTAGATTTCAAGAATAACACCATTCTTATACACCGAAATTAGACCATCACTGACCTTGTGAACTATTGTAGGACTTTTTCCCCATCTAAGAACAGCTTGATTTCCAGAGTGGAACAGGGAAAAATAGCTAAGGAGCAAAAGAGATTCTAGCAGAAGTACCCCAACCTGAAAGTAAATGTGCAGAAGAAAATTAAGAGATGGCCATTTTACCTGTAACAATTTCAATTCATATCCAGACACATACAACTACATCTTTAGATTCTTATCTAACCAATGCTCTCCTTCTCTGTAAACCTTGTTATTATGTATAGTTATGCATGCATAAAACACTGGTAGTCCTTTCCTCATCACCCAGGAAAGCATCAAGCTTGTAACCCTTGAATTTGGTCCAATGTTAATTGAAGTCGTCACACTTGAAAAGAAATTCAATTGAACCCTTCAACTAGGAATTACAGGAAAGCATTTGGATAAATTAAATCCATCAAAAGCCAACATAATAATAGTGCTAAACAGAATTAAAAACATAACTGACGTAGATATATAAATTTTCATTTCAAGCTTTGGATGAATTAGTATCCTTGACTTATAATAACCTACTGCATTAACAGAGTTAAAGGATCATGATTGATGTAGACGCTTTAAACCAATGTGGAAAACATTTTCTAATGTGTTTTCTCTTTGGTGCACCCAAATTGAGTTGGTTATCTTCAAGCTGTAAGCAAATTTAATGCTCATGTTTCTAGATCCATTCTTCTATGTATTCTTTAGTTGTGTGTTAACAAACTACATTAAATCTGTTAAAGGACAAATGCTTCATTGCGAGGAATTACCAAATTAAGGGGTTAACTGATCCAGTTATAAGTTCAATGTCTATCCAATCCAAGTTTAAGGGGTTCAAATATTTCAATCACTGTCGATTACTATAAAGAATAAACATGTCACCCAAAGACACGAAAACAGGTCACTAAGCTGGATAATCTGGCTTAGTAAATAGAAGAATAGGCATTTCCAAAATTAGGTATGTGTCTTGTCTGTACATCAAGTTCATTTTCCACAGACATCTTATTTGTGACATCATGAATAAAAATATTGACCACATCAATTACCTGATCATTAGCTACTTTCCATTTGCTGGTGCAATGAGAAAGAAGAAAACTCATTAAATGGAAAAGTTCCATCTTCAGATCTGGTCTAGCCTGCGGAAGTTTACAAAATGATATTGAGTCAAAGTAGTTGGAAAAGATTCTTAGATATGTTAATTACAAATTGGTCAAATAAATTCAGACAACCCCCTACTTCTGCAGGATCCATTTTGTTTCATGAAATTAGCAGACTTACCAGCATTCTCTGTATAAAATCAATGTCCAAAAGAGCCAAATTATTCAAAACCTTCAACACTCCAGTTGCCACCTCTTCAAAGTTTGATGGAAGGGCATACGAACCCTAAAAAAATAAAGGATAATCTTCAGTAATCAGAGCAGAATGTTCAGGATTGTCTAGTGCAACAACAAAAAGCATCTAATGACAAGGTTGGCACAAATAAATGAGCATATACTATGATAAGATAGTCAAAAAGGATAAAGACTAGACATTCAAGAGAAATCAGTACGCTAAAGTCCACATTTATGATTGGAGTCAAAAAGTTGCAGTTATAATTGGGCAGCCTTTTTTCTGAATGCCAACAAATAGTCAGAGAAAGCAGTATTAAATACACTTTGGCAGTTTCTTCTGGGACCTTTAAAATGACAAGATAACATGTCAAATTGTTGAAAGATCAGTGTATTTCCATTTTCTTTTTCTTTTTCTTTGGTATAATCTTTAGGAAGCTCATGAAGATGGACCTTTGAGGGATTATACCCAAAAAATTCATCAAGAATTTTACCTAAATCAGAACAGTGAAATGACTGCTGTTAAACTAAATCACAAATCTTTAATAATGTATTAAGTACTAGCAAGAAGTCACCTGTTCAGAGGCCAATCTATTGTTTGCTTGCAATAGCACTGATGTCAACAAGGATGGAAGACTGACTAATCCAGTTTCAGCTACAGCACAAAGGAGATAAGCCTTTGGTTGCTTCCCACTCGGTATAGTGTTTCTTTTATGCTCTGACCCAACTTCAACAATAGGTTTATCATTCTTCTCCTCAACTGCTATCTTCTGACATTCAATGGAAAGATCTGTCACATTGACGTCCAACTTGTTGGAAGTATAGTTTGACTTCTTTTCACGATCTTTTTCTATGGATGGCAGTTCGTTACTCTTCACCCCACATGATCCATCCACTGGTCTGTCCTCTGATGCATCTTGACAAGATAGGACTGTGCTGCCATTTAGTATAGATAGGGGAGGCCTGTATTCTTCAGAGACAGTATTGACTGAGGAAAGTCCGAAATCGTAAACATCAGAAAGCTTGTTAATCGAAGAATATTCCCAGTTGATAGAAAAATTGGACATAGGCCTGTATGTTAAAACAACCAACAGATGTATGCTAAGTATAATTGGAGAAGGAAATGGTGATCCTTCCACCTGAGGCCTATCGTAGAGTGCGAAAAGATCTCGCAGTCTGTGAATTACTTGGTAAGCAATTAACAACTCCAGTAAGCCGTCTCGCATTTGGAGCTCCCGTTGGTCAGAACTTGAATGGCCAATAACCATTGTGACAGTCCACAGGAAATTCTCCAATACTTCAGAGAGAGATTCAAAATTTTCAAGTGATGTTTTGCTTGATGGTATGTTAGCAGTCCCAGAGACATTCAGAGATGCGGCGATTTTTATATAGTTCTCAAGGGCTGCAGACAGCATGGGAACGATTGGAGGTAGAAGATTCTGGGAGAGAAAATAACTCCTATTTGCAGGGGCAGATAGGACTACCCTCAGAAGTTTCAAGAGGTGTATAGTCACTTGGCAAGCTTCAGGTTTTGAAGTGTGTGAAGCAGGCAGTGCAGAAGCAATAAAGTCAAGCAAACCAGCTTGCCGAGAAGCCTGTAGCTCAGGGTCTTTTCCCTCCAAAAACTGTCAGAAGTATTTTCACAAAAATATGAGATACAGAGCGAGAAATCAATTACCTTTGACAATCCTCCACATATGTGTGCATATAAATTCACGTCTATGAGCATGTCTTCATTTAGTGAACATTTAAATTTTTAAATTTTGACTAGTTAAATGTTAAATGAAGTCACCCCAAGTTGTCATTCCCTAACTTATTTCTCAAGACATTGCGCAAACTGTAATAGATGCAAATTCCTTACCGTACATTTTTCCTTAGATGGAATAGAAAATTCCTATATTTGAAATGTCATTAACCCCGTTATCTGGGTGCATATTGCAAAAAATATTAATAGATTTTTAAACATTAGAGCTCTACCTTGATCATTTCAGCAGTTATTAAACCTATAGTTGCTGCCCCTTCTTTTCTTGCCTGCCTAAGTCTTTGAAGCTCCTGAAGCCACCTTCCAATTTTTGCCCTTGCAGTTCCTACTGTAGTTCTATATCCAATACTTGCATTTTCAGAACCAACTGCAGGCTCACTGAATTCATATTTCAGAGACATAAGCCTTTGACGAATCTTTTTGATCCGTCGCTTCAGTGAATGTTGCAATTTGATGTTTCCTGCAGCAACAGTAGGACCTCCTGCCCCTGCAACACCATTATCTTGAAAATCTTCACAACTGGTTGGTGTTGATCGGCCTTGACCATCCTTATTTGTAGAGCGACGCAAGAAAGGTGAAGATTGATCCCTGGAATCCATAGAAGCTCTCTCCCGTATTTGCTCCAGGTAAAATTTGCGACGTTGCTCACTTTCATTAAGTCTCTCAGCTAATTTCTGAGCTAAAAGTTCAGCTTCCTCTTGCTGTGCTTTGGCTCTTTCTTCCCTCCTCCGAAGCTGTTCAATAGCTCGTGCTTCACGTGCTGCACTTGATGCTTTGCGCTCCTCTTCTCTTCTAACCTGAGCCTCTTCCTTTTTCCGCTGAATCTCAGCAAGCCGCTGTAACTTTTCAGCTTCAATGAGTTTCCTACGTTCCAAAACAGCTTCCTCTCTGGCCAAATCCTCTTTTTGTTTCGACTTCATCACCTGAAGTTTTTCAGCTCTCCTCAACTCCCAATCTTGAAGTTTCTGTCGTAACATAAGTTTCTTATTTTCTTCATTCAAGGAAGTAATGAAGCGAACCTCATTAACTTTGCTACTTTCATCACCAGCTCTCCTTACAACTTGAGCAAGAAAAGCTTCATGTCGAGATTCACCACGCTGGTGGCGAGCATGCATTCCTTCTCGTAACTTCAAAGTACGAACTGCCTGCCACTCATTTACACGATTCAACTTTTCAGACGTTCGCTGAAGCTTTTGAACTCTCTCGTTCTCCAACTCATTTCTGATTCTCATAGCCCGTGCATGCTTTTCTTCTGCCTCCTTTTTCAAATCAATTGCATTTTTCTTTCTTTTTTCAGGAGACATAAGCTTATCATGCAAAACGCGAGCACGGTCAGCACTTTTTCTGCTAATGCCTGGTGAATGAGATATGCGAGAGGAGACACGAAAAGGAGATGTAAGTATTGCTTCCCAATTTCTCCTCTCTTTCCATGCATCCAGAGATTTCCATGATGCTGAATTTCTCTTCTCTCTATCTTTGTCAAGAGCCAGAATTTGCTTCTTCAGGTGATCTGTAGATTTAGAGTTTTTCTCGCTAACATTTTCACTCGATGTTTTATCTTTCTTATGAAGAAATTTCTCTGTCTCAGATTCTCTTTTGCTTTTTCCAGAACCTGACACGTTACAAGCATCCCTAGAAGCAAGCTTAGACAAATTGGCATCAGATAAGGGCCTCTCAAATTCCAAATTCCGTCTCCCACCATTGATACTCCCTTGAGTAATGTCAGAAACCCCACTTTGTCTCCTAGACTTCACCGTTGGTTCTCTGGAACTGGAAGCTGCATCACTTTTCCTGGACAATTTATTCACATTATCAGCAGATACATTGAGACTATTAGAGCACTCAAGCTGCTGGGAACTTGCCCTGTTAGCTCTTTCTTGTTGAATTTTCTTGAAAGCCTCCAGTGATGAAGACAGTATTGCAGCTCTATGAGGTGAAGTTGTCATCCTACGAACCTGCAGAACATGGCAGCACCTACCATTTTCAAATAATAAAGCTAGGTAAAACAGTATCATACAGGAACACATAACATAGTCAACCTAATATTAGAAAGTACAAGAAAACATGAGTAATTATTTATCCAAACTACAAATTAAACCCTCAAACAAGATACCTATGTGCAAAAGATTTTCAGGGTCATATGCAGATGAGGTATCCCAGACCAATAACATGGTATGATAAATAACCCACTGCATTCTCGTTAGAAAAACTGTTGACCATGTATCCCTCTATTTCATTATCAATTGACTATAGTAACACATCATTTTTTCTGAGGGTAAACTAAGTAAACAACACTCAACTTTACAAGAGTTTAGCATGAATAAAATGCATGAACTGTATTGTCAGCACACTATCAGTATCCATACAAAATTAGCTAATCAAAATCAATGTGACACATGCTAAGTCATTTTGCAGCAAAGCACATTAAGCCAAGATCAATATAATTTTTAATATTCTGTTTAATTTGTAGAGACTTAGGTATGTCAGGGAATGATTGCACACAGATATATATATATATATAAAGAATTAGGGGAAAAATTTAGACAATTTGGACAGTTCAAAGTCTTATATAGATTTAACCTAACATACTAGAAGATGACTTAATATATGACATGACTGGTTAATTAATTTACTGTTAATTTAAGATGGAAGCTAATAACAGGCAATTATTGAAAAAAATTTACCGTTTACATATTTATTCATAAAAGTAAGTTCAAGTTACACATGAGAATTCTGGTTAAGTTCAAGACCTTTTACAAATTTTACCATTTTGTTGAATATCTCCACCACAAAATTTTTTACTTCTGTCTTACCATTTTCTCGTTCAACTATTGCCACCTAGAATCATTTTTGGAGACAAGATGCCCATCTATGTCTCACTACTACTACTAATATGATATAGTCAAAAGAAAGAGAATTAATATCATGGAATAGTCATCTGAAAAATAATGGGAGACTAGACCTCAAGGAATGGTGAAATGCAAAAGGATACATTGAACTCAAAGGAAAAATCCATGAGTATTTCAGCCAAGTCATTCTAGTTGTTTGTTTTACCTATTTCTAAAGAAATGTATGTGTGGAAAAACTACACAGTAACATTTGCTGACTTAGCATAATATAAAGCAATGAAATTAGAAATTCATATGACAAGCAGGAAAGCATTTACCTCCCATGAGAGAGCGTGGGGCCTGCGATGATCTGACTTCAAAGTAATTGATGCATCAATTGATTGAGAAGAGATCCTTTTAACATTATCAAACTCCTGAACCCGAGTTGTCAATTCTTTAAAATCAGATGCAGCTTCTTCAAGAACAAGAATGGCTTCCTTCATCTGTTCAACATCACACTCTAGCTCGCAAAGCAGATATAGTTCATCAACAGCCCTATTAAGATTCTCAAATAGAAAGCACCAAAGCCGTTCCCTAAACCTTTCTTTGCTTTCAGCAGCTTCATCTTCTCCCAAAACACTTACCTTCAACAGTTCGTCACAGTCCACTCCCTTAAGTAAACCCTCTTTTTCTTCAACTAAGGCTATTACACCAGATTCTACTGGAATTTGACTCTCAATTTTTTCATTTGCACGTGACTGACCATCTTGTGTAATCTCCATTGTGATTAGGTTTCCAACTGCAACAGGTACTTCAGAAATTGGTGATTCTTTTGCAGCACATGTGACAGCCTGCACAGTTTCAGCCTCCCTAGAATTTCCTCCATCAGTCTTTTCAGGTGTAAGTATTGCGTTATCATGAAAGATCATAGCTGTGTCTGATTTATCACAAGTAACCTGTGGTTCTGAAATTTTCGATTCATCTACCTCGGATAAAAGGGGAAACACATGTTCTGTCACCATTCCTGCCTCTCTGTAAATTTTTAGTCCACCCTTTTCATCAAGAAGTGACTTACTGTCCTGCAGAACGACTACTGAATTGTTATTAGTAACTGGTAGTTCAGCAATTCTTAACTCTTTAACATCAGAGAGAGCAGTAGGCACCTCAAGTTTTTTTCCACCATGTTCACAGGGCTTTGAAGAACTTGAACGACCATCATCTACTGCTTTAACTTCCTTGAAATCTTGAAGATCGATAAGATAAGTGGAATTGCTATTCATTGCTGGAGTTTCCACACACTGTGCAGAGATCTCACATAAGCCCTTACCATTTTCTTCAGTAGTGCTTTCCTTATTAGTTGATGAATCAGTACAGATATCTAAGAGAAGTGATGTCTGCACCACATCGTTCTCCAAATCATCTTTACTAGAAGAAGTCAAGTTGCTAAAGTTCTCAACCTTCGTAGCAACTGTATTATCATTTCCAACATCACACTGTTTTATATCGCCTTGACAACTCTTTCCATAATGTGATAATAAAACATCATCCTCTAAATCACCCCATTTGATTTTGGGAACTGATTCAAGCTTATCTGTCTGCAATTTCTGAGAATCCCCGACTATAGGATTAGAATGACTAAAATAAGATTGTAAAAACTTGAAACCTCCACTACCTTTACTATCCTGTTTAAACGTTGAATTATCAGCACCAGACACATCATTTTGATGGTCAATTGAGGAAGAACCAGTACTAGCAGAATGAAAATCTTCACGTGTAGTGCGATTTCTCACTGTCTTTTGTGCCTGTGACCCACACTTTCCACGCATATTACCACTCCGCTCATTCAATGAGGGTTGAGTAAGCTGAAAGCTAGAACCATTTTTTCCTGAAAATCCCCCAGCCCAACTCCGAACAGAAGCTTTTGCACTACTTCTATGCTTCTAAAGCAAAAGCAAAGAAAATTATAAAACAAATTAGGCCAGTTTGGGGAACCAAAGAAAGTGGTTTCTTTCTGAAGAACCCAATCAAGGCATTAAGCATAACAAACAGAGATACAAAATCAATTACATATGAAGTAATATAAAAAAAAATCTCAAACAACCAAGATAGAGAGAAACAATTCATTTACTTCAACAACAAATCAAAAGCACTGCAATCAATAAATTTTCAAAAACAGAATAAATGAAATATCATGACTTTTAAGATACTTGTTCAAGGAAAGCGCAATTGCTTTACCTCTAATAGGCATAAACAGAATCCAATTGAACAAAAATTTAACAACACTTTGTGCGTTATACATGGATGAGATCCGGAAAAAAACATTAAGTTCCCAGATGATAGTTCAGTAGTTAAATAAGCATAAAATTGACAGTAGCTAACAAACAGGTACAAAAATATTTAATCTTCTAGATGTAGCCTTAATCTATCTAAGCTTCATTAGTGAGACAAGATACCCCTAGGGGATAAGACAATGGTAACACACTATAGCCAAGATTGCAATCAACTAACTAAGCTTTGTTGAGTTGCCCGTTTCGTGTCATAGAACTAAAAGAACTTAAACACCCAAAATTCCATCTTAACATCAGCTTCTTCTTTTTTTCTTCTTATTTATCAGCTTTTTGAACAACTAAAAGAGATAAAAGATAATCAGCACAAAGATCACCAAATTCGGCGGAAAATTATGATGGGCATCAAAGAAATGGACCATAAAGTTGGACCTTTTTTACTTCAAGCCATCCTGAGCCTTGATCATCCACCAACTCCCCACTGTTCTCCATAACCAACTAGCAAAAACACGTTTCAGAGACCAAGAGAAATGAAAGAAGAAAACCAGAAATAGTAAAAACCCCCGCTTTCCATAAAGAACCCAAAATTTCTAAAATCTGAATGTTAAAACCTCCAGATTAGTACAACAAAATGCAAAATTGATCAATCAGACGCGATCATACGTATCAGAAACCGAAGGAGCAACCGTCAAAATGAATGGAAGACCTTAAGAGTAAGTGTTAAGCAAGGGTGGAAAGTTAGGAGCTTGACATCAATTAATACGGCAGATTATGGTTCTTCCCAAAAATTCCAAGGGAAAGGACAACTCAGCCATCGAAATGACAATCACTAGTAGTCCTGGGCAATGTGAATCAACATGAAGAAAATAAATTACGAAGTAGCTCTGTATAATGCGAATTTCGCATGAAAAGAAGAAAAACAAAAAGAATTAAAGTCATGCTCTCGAGGTAAGAGCCTGAAAAAGGACAAAAGTTTCAATCTTTTCTAGGGCTCTTTTGATTTTTGATAGCGGTGAGTATGGAGGGAAGCAAGGAAGTGGCCTCTTTTGTACCAATAAAGAAGAAAATAAACAAAGAGCGATAAAAACAAATTTACCAAAATACCCTTGTTTTTTGATACGTTTTTGTTTGTGCTTGAACTTTGGGTTAGTTGCTGTTCCTTTGTTAGGTAGCTGAGTATCGAGATAATTTTGATTCACCGAGTTAGTGAAATTGCTACTGATTCAACTGAAATTAGTTGTATTCCTGGTTCGTGATAATGGGGTTAGTCTTTCCACGTAAGCTTCGTTGACAAAGTTGGAGAGAGTTGGTTCTGATCTTCGTTTTTTTTATTTTTTTTATTTTTTTATTAAAGGGAAATGAACAGTCCAACTTACATGACTAAGCGGGAGAAACAGGTTCTCGAAAGATCCTCTAGAAGGATCAAGTGGCACCCTATGGGCGTGGAAACAAAATAAGTAACTCCATCGACTAGCTGCTCCGCATAATTGGCCATCCAGTCGGTGCTTCTGTTGCCCTCTCGATAAATACACCGATGAACAACTATCCAGCTCCTCGTAAGCAGTAGATGTATGCGGCGGATTATGAGATTGAGAGCCCGAAACCTCCTGTCCACGAAGGAGAGAATGTCAAACATCAGCTTGGAATCAACCTCTAGCTCGTTATTCTTTCCACGCAAGCTTTGTTGACAAAGTTGGCAGAGTTGGTTCTGATCTTCAATAGTATCATAACAAAAAATTTAGATATTTTGATTAGATTGCGTCTTAACAATTCAAGGGATTATGAAAAAGCAGGAGTTTAAAGTTCAAAGACAGCAGCAGCAGAAAATAACTCCACATTGAAAGCTTGTCAGAGCATAAGTTTATATATGCAGAAGACTCATAAGTTTACCTTTTTATGGTAAAATATAAAAGAAGGGATGACTCTTTTTCTATTGGTTTATGCCCTACAGTTAATCACTTTAGTTGTAATTTAGTGACAAATTATTTAAAGATATTATTTATTTTGTACATATTTAGATATATATATGATAAAGCTCATGAGATAATTGTACATTACAAATAAAATTATAATGAGATTATAATTATGAAATTCATATTATATTTATGTATTATTCCTAAATATTCCTAATGATTGTTCTATTAAGATTGGACATTAATAGAACGTAAAAAGACTAACACACATTTTATTTTTCCTTATGAAGGAAGTAGTCAATCTCATATACTAAAGTATAGAGATACTTAAACAAATGTGTGAGTACTTGATAGAGAACAAATTCACCGAATAGACCCGATATAAGAAATCCATTTGGAACATTACTTGTATATCTATGAAATTCTCATTATGATGATTATATAAGTAATTATTTGACTTGAGGTCATTAAAGTTATCTTATATGAGGGATTGCTATATTTTGATACTACTTATGATCTATTTAATCATAGATCATTTAATTGGTAGTCATTGCATGTAGTATGAACTGTATGGAGGTAGTTAAGTGATTAAGATATGATTCATCGCCCTAAAGTAATTAGGGAGAATGTTTCGTTGCTCTTAATTAGTATTAATTCAAGAAATCCTTAGTCAAGGTGAAATGATGCTTTGTAAATAGTTTACAAATATCAATTGAATTGATAGCTAATGGTGAAGAACTAATATAATTAGACTCAAAATAGAGTAGACATTAATTTCATACTCCATGTATAATCGGAACATTGTATGATGAAATGATTGAATTATACGAAAAAATTATACACAAAAAAGTTAGTCAAAATCACTTTGACATTCTTAAAAAATCAATTCCAAAGGTAATTATTTTTCTTAATTTGATTAAAATTAATAATTATATTGTTTCCTAATTAATTTTAAAAAGGTGACTTCTAAAATTATAATTAATTAGTTTCAATTAGATTGAAATTAATTAATTAGACTCCTTAAAATTAAGAAAAGTGTTTTCTTAAATAATTAAGAAAGTTGTTCTTAATTATATTTATTTATTTCAATTTGATTGAGATAAATTAAATTTATAATTGTATTTATTTAGAGAAGTATTATTTAATTTATTTAGAAATTGTTTCTTTATTTATGAATAATAAGTTTCTTGATTTTTAGATAAAGCATTTTTCTTGATTAAATTTTGAAAAATGTTTTCATTTATTAATTAAGAAAAATGTGTTTTCTCTAATATTTTAAAAATGGTTTTCTAACTTATTAAGAAAGGTTTTCTAATTAGTCAAGAAATGAATCTCTAAATAAATAATTAAATTTAAAAGTATTTTATTTAATTTTTAAAGTAATTTCCTTTTAATTTTATAAAATAGTTTTCTAATTAAGAAAAAATAATTTCTAATTAGATTAGAAATAGTTTTCTATTTGAATAAGAATATTTTACTTATATAATTTGGAAAAGAAGTTTTCCTAAATTATAATAAGTGAGAAGTACAATTTATTAAAAATTGTTTTCAATTAAATTTTATCAAAGAAGTCAAGATAATTAGAAATAGTTTTCAATTGGATTTGAAAATTATTTTCAAATCAAATTAAATTTCTACTTGGAATAGGAATTTAATTTATTTAGGAATCAATGGTTTTAATCTAATTTAAGTTTTCCAAGGATTTAGAAATATTGTTTTAGCTTATGAAGATCAATTAAAGCTTGATATTTTATGCATATAATTTTGATTATGAATGCATAAGTTGCATACTTTATTTTTATGCATATAAATTGTATGTTTTATATGTGTAATATTTTACATGTAATTTGTGTTTGATGAGACAAATGAAGTTAAATCCCTCGTAAAAATTTTAAGTACATATTAAAAATGTGATTGTTGTCTTCCATTGTTATAAGAATAAACTAGAATTCTGTCTATTGGAGGCTTGTTGAGTAAACTCAAGGCTGCTTTAACTCGAACATGTTTAACCTTATGATAGTGGATTCTTCTTAACTAAATTTGTGTAATTTGGATGAGCAAACTCATGATCACATGAATTTAGAGGCAAGGTTAGGAACAATATATAAGATATATTTTGGCGAGAGTTGTCACCTAACGGATCTAAGAGTCATATGAGATGTAACTGATAAAGTTGTTATCTACATAATTTAAGTCTAGTTTGTTTGTTGAGCAAACTCAAGGTCAACTATATTTGAATGGGATCCTAGCCCACTAGATAGATTAGAGTAATCTTTCCGAATAGTAGTGAGGGCTATTATTTCGAATAAAATAGTAGGAGTAATCAAATGCATGATTAAAGTCCTAATCTTATTTGGTAGTTATGACATATAGTTGATTACTTGCTTTCTTACATTTATTTTATTATGAGTGAAACTTACCTTGTTTAGTATATTTGATGCTAAGTTAGTGAACTCAAGTTCTTAGACATAGGATATGTTTGAGAAGTGTTCTCAAAAGAAAGAAAAGAAAAATGTATGCCCATTATGCAAATTTGTTATAATCCTTGTTGAGGATTTGGTGTTAAAGTTTTAGAGATATCTCAAAATCATATTGATAACAAAATGTATTAACATTTTGAGTTGATTAATGTCTCATAAACTGTGATGACAACATGTAGGATATATGTCAACACTATGATAGCAAGATACAAATGGTTGCATGGAGTATAGCTAAAAGGTATAGTACCTTAATGAAATTATTCCACTTAATTTAGCCTACTAAAGACATAATTGTGGACTAGAATTAAAGGTTTTACTATAGTATGATAATAGTTGTCATAAGAATAAAATGATTGTATTATTTTTCTTGTCTATATCTGATATGATACAGATCATATACATTTCTAATTCATGCTTATGAATATTTGATACTGAATTTAGATTCAACATTATTCTATTGTTCAATGCATAGTTAGAATATATTGTTAAGTCAACGTAGTTGATCCAAGTTTATGCAAATAATTTGTATATGTATTGGATCAAAAGACACTTATGCTTAACAAAAATGATAAGAATAAAAGTTGGATAACCAAGACAATCCTTTTATGTCATGTTGGTTAAATCAAGACAACGAGAATCATAAAGTTACATATAAGGATACGTGTATCCTTTTAATTATGAATCATATGAAACTTGTCAAATTGAAGAATAACCAAATTAACCTTTGGTGAAAGGATGATGATGGTATTGAATTGTTAAATCTTATACATGTGATGTATTGGATAGAATAATAATTCAT
>JANIPM010000007.1:25141026-25152095 GCA_027478405.1 Erythroxylum cassinoides
CCCTCCTCAGGTGCAACTCAGGACTTCAGTTGATCCTTGCCAGGCATCGAAGAACTCCGCCATAGTTAGAGATCATCGCATTAAGTTAGTATTTTGGTTGACCCGCTGAGCATGACATCATGAAGCATAGTTCATGTATTTTGGATTTTCATTTGGTTATGTATTATGTATGACCGAGAATACTTGTTGAACTTCATTTTGGGCTTGTTATGGCATGTGGCCCCGAGTTATGGGGTGTTTAATTCGAATGATATTGTGTGTATGATATTTGTGTGCACAATGTATGTATGAATCGACTTTTGTGTAGATGTTGGGATTGGGTCTGACGTTTCGGGCCGCCCTCGCGGGCGCAACCCGAGGGGTCACCTCGGGAATAGGGTTCCGGAGCTCGGGCCCAACAATATGTATGTGTATGCCAACATTATAATAATATAATGCAAATAGTTGCAAAGAGTATAGTTGAAAGATATATTGCTTTGAGAGAATTGTTCTACTCAATTTAGTTTACTAAAAGCATAGGTAAGGAATACAGTTAAAGGCATTTACTATAGTATGATAATAATTGTCATTAAAAGAATATATTGGCATGACTTTTCTTACCAATACGAGATATGACAAAAATCATATATATTTCTAATTAATGCTTTTGGGTATATGATATTGACTATAAATTCAATATTGCCATCAAAGTTTATACAAATAGTTTATAAGTGATAGATCAAGAGACACTTATGCTTAAAAAAATTGACAAGAATCTAAAGTTAGAAAACAAAGACTATCCTTTTATAAAACTTGTTAGGTTATAGGATGACCAAATAAAACTTTAATGAAAGTAAGATTGTGGTATTGAATTGTAAAATCTTATACATACGATATATGACATATAATACTAGTTAATAAAAGGACGATAACTTGTATTTTATTAAATTTCCTAATGACTTTATATAATATAGTTATACATATTAAATAAAATAATAACTTAAAATTTTAAAATATTTAATCTAAGGCAAAATTAAGTATTGAGAATACTAAAGAGCTTTGATGAGATCAATATGGTGAGTTTTAAATTTTTTATCGTCTATAAGAAATGAGATTTTTTACTTAATATCTCCATAATTAAATTTCATAATATTATAGATTTATATAAGAGGAATATACAATATGAGATATTATGTGATATAATTTTTATCTCTACTATAGCTATATTTAGTACAACTACTCGCTTTTCGATAATTCCATCTAAATCAATTAGTAAAATTCATATTAGATATGGAATAGTAGTGAGACTTTAAAAGAGACTAAGTTAATAATTTTGGGATGTGATGCTTAGTTGAAGCATGTATTTTCTAATAAGTTTATAATTAAATTGGATAACAAAAAGTTATAATATAATCTTACAAAGCCCCATTAAGTAAAATGTTCATTTTAATGCATACTTATAGGAAAATGGTTCTTAAGATAAGTAGTGGAAGTAAAATAATTTTTAAATAATCCAAAGCTCATAATTGTACATCCCAATGAAACTAGAGCTTTTGTTGACACAATAAATGTATAGTTGAAAGTCACAAGATGTTGAAATATTTACTTTCATGATAAATTCAAATAGTTTGTTTTGGAGATAATTTTAAATTTATCATATCTATAGAAAGGTTAGTGGGAGTTTAGTTGTAGTATTTAGCACGAGTATTTAGATGATATACTGTTCGAAGGGAACAACATTTCATACTTTCAATTGTTAAAGATAATGTAGTCTAAAAATAATTCTATATTGGATATGAAATGATAACAACTTAAATTATGGGAATAAAAATATATAGAGATAGATATAAATGTTGCTTATCTATTCTAATCCAATTATATAGATAATATGTTGAAAATGTTTCGTATTTAATATATATGATACTTAACAAATATTAAAATATCCATTATTAAATGTATAATTTGATATTTGAGTTCAAGATTTTATGAATTTAACCTCATTTTGAAAAGAACATAAGTAATTCCTAGTTAAGGTATATTTCACTTAAAATAATTTATTTTGGGTTGGAAATGTTCTAGTGTAGAATTAACAGCTAATTTAGCCATAATAAACTTTTTATTTAGTGAAAATGTCTAATTGGATCAAAAAAAAATAATGAACTTGAAATAATTCATTACATTGTTCAAACAATAATGTCCTAGAGAACATTAGAGTCATTAGACATGTAAAAGGAGATAAAGTCTCATCAAGCATCTAAGTATGTATTTAAGAAACTTCTTTTAATTATGAAAATAACTGAGATAAAATTTGTAAAATTTAAGCAGTCACTCACTAAATAGAATCTTATAGAATTCTCTAACTAAATCATTGTCTTAGTAGCATCATTATCATCTGTTGGTTATTATGTATAATTAGTAATTAACGGCAACAATGTATTTTTCATATACTAGGTTAAGTGTATAGGTTATCTCTATATAACCTTTGTAATCTTATATTTAACGTAAGAGAGTAATTAAAGTTTTATTGATTCCTCAAAAACCTTCATAGTATTAGAGCCACTATCGATTGAAGGTTGAGTTGACTCCCTTCTGCAGTAGGTTAGTTCAGAACAATAGGTTCGGTATACTATTTTTATAACAAGTGTGAAGAGGTCGTGTTTCTCTCCTCTCCTTTCGATACAACTGCTATCAGAGCATAGCCTAGGGAAAGTTTGGCCAACACCTAAGTTTCTGACGTCGTCCGACCTAATGCGTGAGCACATGCTCCACTAGTTCACTTCGGCAGCTACTTGTTGGCACGTGTAGCATGTGATGTCACCTCCGGACACCATCCGAATTAATTTTTTGACAACCCTATTCATGGCCTCTTTCTGATTTCAACCAACTACTATCTGGTCACTTCTGACATTGCTGTGTTTTTTTGACCTCTCGTGAACTGATTTTGTTGTCATTTTGAAGTCGTTTTTATGTGGTTCCTTCTTCACTTCTATCGTGCCATTATGTTAGACACTAAGGAAGCTTCTAAGGAGGTAGATAAATACTATCTAATTAATGATAGTTCCTATTCGCTGATTAGTCTAGTTAAATTAGATGGCAGTAGAACTTATTTAGCCTGATCTAGATCATGTTTGTTGTCTATTAAGGTGAGAAGGCTATAAGGTTATATTGATGGGAATAAGAAACCACCACTTATTACTGATCCTACCTTTAGTCAATGGGACTCTGATAATTCATTGGTTATGTCTTGGCTTCTTAATTCCATGCATCCTAAGATTTCCAGACAATATTTACTACTTGACATTGCAGAGAAGATATGGAAAGCTGCAAAACCACTTATTCTTGTATGGGAAATAATGCTCGGATCTTTGAACTCTGAAACAAAATTCATGGTACAAAGTAAGGTGAGCTTACTATTTCATATTACTTTTCTGAACTAGGTAGTTTATGACAGGAACTAGATTATTATCAAGATTTTCAAGCCAAGTGTGTTGATGATGCGGTACTAATTCAAAACATGCTTAAAAAGGAGCGAGTCTATGATTTTTGGCTGGCTTGAATCCAGAATTTGATCAGTTGAGAGTTCAAGTTATTGGTAGATCTCGTTTTCCCTCGCTTGAAGAGGCACACTCTTTAATCCAGCAAGAAGAGACCAAAAGAAATGTCATGCTTTATATTGCACAAGTTGAGAAAACGGGCTTAATAGCCAATATTACTCATGAGCAGTTGAAGGATGTTAGTTCTGATAAAGATCATTTGAACTATGATTACTGTGGAAAGGCCAGACATAAACAAGATACTTGCTAGAAGTTATATGGGAGACCTACTAGGGGTTGAGGGGGAAAACAAGCTAACTCCACAAGGGCTCAAGCAAATTTGCTAGAAACTGCAGAATCATCTAAGGAATCTGCTTCAGGTGATAATCTCTCTTCTGATGAAATTTAGCATTTCAAGCAGTCTCTCTTATGATAAAATTTAGCATTTCAAGTGTCTCGTGTCATAACTCAACTCTTCCTCCCATACTACCTCCAATTTTGTCAAGCCAGGTAACGTGTTTAGTCAAGTTAACTTATGGATTATTGATTTTGGTGAGAATAGACATATGACAGGCATTTCTAAAGGCTTTCTTAACTACTCTCCTTGTCTATCAGGGGATAGTGTCAGGGTGCGTTGATGGTCTTTAACTCTTATTTCTAGGATAGGTTCCATTGTTTGTACTCCTATTATTAATTTGTCTTATGTTCTTCATGTTTCTCAATTCATTGTCAATCTTTTATCTATTAGTGCTAGCAACAAAGCTCTAAACTGCAAGGCTGAATTTTTTCTTGATTATTTTATTTTTTAGGACCTTAAAACAGGGAAGAGGATTGGCAGTGGTAGAGAGCACGATGGCTTATACATGATGGAAGGCAGTCAAGGCTTGGCTATTTTTGGGAAATATCAGGATATTAACTAGGAAATAATACAGTGGCATAGGTGGTTAGGGCATCCATCCTTTTTTTGTTTTAGAAAAACTATATCCCAGTTTATTTTCTAGAACTCGGTTTGATTCTTTATCTTGTGATGCTTGTGAGTATGCTAAGCATACTAAAAATTCTTACCATTTAAGTGATAGTAAAGACATTGTTCCATTTATGCTTATTCGTTCTGATGTTTAGGGCCTACACAATCTGCTTCTTTGTTTAGAAATTGGCGGTTTGTTACTTTTATTGATTGTTGCGCTAGAATGACTTGGGTGTATTTGATTAAAGTAAAAAAGTGATATTTTCTCCTACTTTCAATCTTTTCATAACATGGTTCACACTCAATTTGATGCTAAAATACATGGATAGTAAGTTTGGTACTTATTTGGAGTCTCATGGGATTGTTCATCAAACTAGTTATCTTTATACCAGTACTCAAAATAGGGTAGCTGAAAGGAAAAATAGACATTTGTTTAAAATTGCTAGATCCCTTATGTTTACTATGAATGTTCCAAAGCCATATTGGGGGATGCTATACTAATGGTAACTTATCTTATTAATCGAATGCCTCTTAAAACTCTCCAACTCCGGACTGCTTTAGAAGTCTTAATTGGGAAACATGGCTATATTGTTCCACCAAAGGTTTTTAGGTGTGTTTGCTTTATCCATACTAGGAATCCTAGGAAATTAGACCCAAGGGCCCTGAGATGTGTGTTCATTGGGTATTCTCTAACCCAAAAAGGATATAAATGTTATCACCCCCCGATCTAAGAAGTTTTATGTCAGTATGGGTGTTACCTTTAGTCTAAACCTTACTTTGGCACTACACAGTCACCTTTTCAGGGGGAGAGCAGTGAAGACAAAGTTATGCCTATGGTACTTCATGATCTTATATAGAGGGAGAACGAAGAGACCGATGTTCAAGGGGAAACTAATGTTCAAGAGGAGAATGTTGATGGACGTTTAGATAGACTTGATTTTTTGAGATACTTAAGGAAGAATATGTCTAAAGAAACCATCATGCTTCCTACCTTGCAAGAATCCTTAGGTAAGTTATCTTCTGATTTTGATTTAAATTTAGCCATTGCTCAGAGAAAAGGGGTTAGGTCGTGTACAAAACATTCCATTACTAACTTTGTTTCTTATGATTCCTTATCTCCCTCTTATAAAGCCTTTGCCTTATCTCTTTCCTCTATGTCTATTCCATAGGATTGGACGAAAGTTATTACAAATCCAAAATGGGAGGAAGCCATGGTAGAAGAAATGAAGGCTCTCACTAAGAATGAAGCCTGGGAACTAGTTACTTCCCCAGACAAAAAGCTAGTTGGCTGCAAGTGGGTGTTCACCATAAAACACAAAGCTGATGGTTCAATTGAAAGATTCAAAGTCAGAATAGTGGAAAAAGGATTCACTTAAACTTATGGAGTTGATTATCAAGAGAAATTTGCACCTTTTTTTTCCAAAATGAACACAATCAAAATCTTACTATCATATGCAGTTAACTTGGATTAGGATTTGCAGCAATTTGATGTGAAAAATGCATTCCTACATGGAGACCTAGAAGAAGAAGTTTATATGCAGATTCCTCCTAGTTCTGATAATGAGAGAAATCGAGGAAAGGTGTGCAGATTGAAGAAAGCCTTGCAGGGGTTGAAACAATCTCTCAGAGCTTGGTTTGACAGATTTAGCAAACCATAATCACTTTTGGGTATCAACAAAGCAATGCAGATCATACCCTCTTTATGAGACGCTACAAGGGTAAGATCACTCAAAACTAAAATTGCAAGTAGGAACTGAAGAATCAGTTGATAAAGGTAGATATCAGAGATTGGTTAGTAGGCTTATCTATCTTTCTCACACCAAACTAGACATTGCTTATGTAGTTAGCTTGGTGAGCCAATTTATGCATGATCCTAGAGAATCTCATCAGTAAGCTTTCCTTTTCATTTTGCGATATTTAAAGTCAGCACCAAGAAAAGGTCTTCTTTTCTCAAGACATAGTCATCTTCAAATTGAAGCCTATACATATGTGGATTAGGTCGGATCTTTAGATGACAAAAGATCCACCTCTGGTTATTGCACACTTATAGGAGGAAACTTGGTCACTTAGAGAAGTAAGAAACAGAGCGTGGTTCAAGATCAAGTGCAAAAGCAGAATACGAAACTATGGCTTAAGGTGTTTTTGAACTTTTATGGTTGCAGAAGTTACTAATAGTGTTGAAGTTGGCTGGAAAAGACAGGCTATCTTTGTATTGTGATAACAAAGCTAGTATTGCTCATAATCTTGTTCAACATGACTGAATGAAGCATATTGTAACCGATCGACATTTTATCAAAGAAAAGTTAACTAACGATGTCTTGAGCTTGTTTCATGTAATGTTTGGAAAAAACAGCTAGCTGATGTTTTCACAATAGGACTTAATAGTTGAGCCTTTCATATTATTATCTGCAAGTTGGGCATGCATAATATTTTTACACCAACTTTAGGGGGAGTGATGCTTATTATGTATAATTAGTAATTAAGGGTAATGGTGTATTTTTCATATACTAGGATAGGTGTATAGGTTATCTGTATATACCCTTTGTAATCGTATATTTGACATAAGTGTGAATTAAAAGTTTTGATTGATTCCTCAAAAATCCTTCATCACCACTATAATGGGAGATTCTTAGTTGCATTTAATCTGTAGAGTTTATACTACTGCTTACTTTATGTTTGATCACTTTATGCATATCAAAGATCTTTCATATAAAGACCATCTTTTTTATTACCTAGAACAATAACCAGATTAATGACTAGTTCTTAACAAAAATTTGTAAAAGTAAAGGTGAACTCCTCTTGGCTAAAGTTGGCTAAAGGATCTCCTTAATGCATAGACTTAATTTTTCAATCACTCATTCTCTACAATATTCTCATTGATGTCTTCTCAGTTCTAACTAAAAAGATAAGATGCTCTCCTTTTAAATTGGGATATTAAACTATAAATTTCTAAAAAATATTATAATTTTTTATTTTAACATTCAACATTTTAAAGTTTTCAATTAAGTTTCTCTAATTCTAAAACTTAGACAACGTAGTTCAAAAGGTTATCTATATTAACATTTTGCCAATATAAATGAAAAATAGCATAAGATTGATATTTGTAGAGGCTGTTAAAATTCTTCTTTCCCGAATAGTTTTTAAGCATCAAACATGTGAATATATTTCAAATATGTAGCCACTAATGTGATTGTCATAGGAGGGTGAAAACTATGTTAAGAAAGATAAAGGGCCAAGTAACCCTCTAAATATTAGTCTTCTATTGCTTTATCAACCACATTAGTAAAATATTAACGAAGACAACTTTTGAATAGAGTTATATAATTTTTAAAAGTTTGGACACTTAGTTGAGGCCTTTAAAAGACTGAAAAATAAAGTGAAAAATGCAAAAAATGTTTAACACTTTTTTATTTTTTATTTCTTTTAAATTAAAAAACTATGTTACAAACATTTTTTATTTTGAGAATATGATCATAAATGGTATTAACACCTCCTTCATTAGTTACTATCTTTTGAAATGTGTGATGATCCTCAATGTTATTAAAAAGGAACTGAAGACCACAAATTCCAATAGAATTGATAACACTAAGCTGGAAGTTTCTAATTCTAAAGAGGATTTAAATAAGATTTCATATTTGCTTCAAACTACTCCTCTGGATGCTTCTCTAAAAAAATTGAGAAAATCAAGCTTGGATATTATTATAAAGTTTTGCATATAGATTATTTCTGTATCAGAAAAAAATTCAAGAGTAAGATGGTTAAAAGATGGGGGGTCTTAATACTTCTTTTTTCCATACTTTTATACAAAAACTATAATTAAATTGTATCTCTAATTGATGATCAAGGAAGAATTGTTATCAACTAGTAGGGAATTAAAGCCTCTATCATTGAATATTTTAAAATTTTATTAGGTAAAAAAATGCCGCCTCTTCACCTTATAACTACTTCTTACATATCATTATTAGCAGTATTAGCTAGGAATCTATAGTACATCTCTCCATCCCATTCAAAAGATTAGATATTTAATATATTTTAGTTTAAACTCCATCAAAGCTCAAGGAACAAATGGATTTAATATTTGTTTCTTTTAAAAGAGTTGTCATTTGATAGGGGACCTGATTGATATGTTGTCTCCCACACTTAAAACAAAACCTTACTATTGAGTTTATATGGGGATCATGATACTTCTATTTTTTCCATATTCTTTTAAACCAAAAACTATAATAAAATTGTATCTCTAACTGATGATCAAGGAAGAATTGCTATCAATTAGGAGGGAATCAATACCTCTATCATTAAATATTTAAAATGTTATTGGGTAAAAAAATGCCTTCTCTTTACTTGATAACTGCTTCTTATATATCATTATTAGTAATATTAGCTAGGAATCTACACTACATCTCTCCATACCATTAAAAACATTATATATTAAATATGTTTGCATTCAGTTTAACCTCCATCAAAGTAAAGGAACAAATGGATTTAATATTTACTTATTTGATAAGAGATGGCATTTGATAGGGGATATGGTTGGTATGGTATCTCCAACACTTAAAATAAAACCTTACTATTGAGAATATATGTAATAGCAAGAGCAAGGATCGATCCGATAGAGAGTACCTAGCCAAGATTTGGGCTTTATAAACAAGAACAAATAAAGGGGTTTTGATTGTAGTAAAGACAATATAAAACTATATCTAAGAAGATATAAATATTAAAATCCTAAGAAATCAATAAAAAAACAAACCTTGGTCTAAGTCCATCTCAACTATGGGAATTGTATTTTGATTATTGATATAAGAATTAATCAATCCATATGTCAAATATTTACTGTTAGATTAATTCCTATTTCTCCTTAATGATAATTAATTTGATGTAGTCCAATTAACTATAACTACTAAAGAACCTAACTCAAGCGATGGATATTTAATCTAGTAATAACTTTATGAATTAGAAAGACCAATGAAATACAATAATACAAGTCAAACGTTTGTATTTAATTTAGTCAATTATTCTTCTTAGGATCTCATAATTCTACACCCAATAATCCATTAAACCCTAGTTGTTTTATAGATTAGAGGATTGAATAATAACATATTTGGTATCGAATTTAGTAATATATTGTATCAAATAGTAAACTAATGTGCACTCTAGTAATCAAGTAACACAATCAGAAAGGTAAATAAAGAAGAACGATTTAAGCAATAAAAGAAATTAGACATCATAGTTCAATACATCCTAAGATTTTAGTTTTCTTCAACCAAATGTACAAAATTAATCACGTAGGACCATGAATAAGAGAAAAAACAAAGGAAGAACAAAGAAAAGAAAGCGAGAGGAAGACAGGCTACTACCTCCCTTAAAACCTAACAAAATCTAATGATAAAAACTAACTAAACAACCAAGATTTTCCAGGTTTTTAAATAAGGGATGCATTTATTTTCCATAGTGAGCATACCCTAAGATATGACATTTTATATTTCTATTTCTTTTTAAACTTTTTCAAACAACTATATGGGCTATAATATGCCCATGTCCATCTAAGCAAATTTGACTCGATGCTACATGTATTTATAAAATCTCAAAACATAAAAATTGTAAAGATCATTTTAAGCTTTCATTAGGATTTTGGATGAAAATTTATTCCCTACTTAAAAAGAAGTATCAACATTGTCTACCATTTATCTTCGTTTTGCTCTTAGTACCTCTATTTGCATCCTACGTAAAAATATAATCATAATAAGTAAAGTTATATATAAAAAGGAATAAAAGACTAAATATAAGAGGAAGAATATGTCCTTTTGTATTCTTATAAAAAATTTTCGATCTTAGCTTTTATTCATTCTTAAGTAAACATACTCTCTAACGTAAGTTCTCCCTAATTTATTCCTTAAGATATCAAAAAGCATATATAGTAAAAAAAATACGAATTAAATTAATACTCAAGTAAACACAATATATTAAATTTGAGGTTTATTAGGGCCCGACCCATCTTGAAGTCAACAAGCCAACCACAGGTTGACCAGACCTAGGGCTCGATTTTCTACTTGGGCTCAGGTTGCCTAGGCCCAGCCTAACCCGAGACCTAATCATTATAACCAAAACAACATTATTTATAAAAATTTGGCTGTGCCACCTCTGGCCCAGTCAGGCTCAGGCTCGAGCCTGCTGCCTCAGGGGGCATATTTGAGTAAAAATTAACATAGTAGTTTCATTTGAAAGTGAGCACAAACATTCGATAAAATTTTCTTGCAGATTTTGCTTTAGTCACTCAAGTGTTTCATTAGTAAAGTGCTTCGATCCAATTTTGCCTATATAAATGAAATATTATAGGGTTATTAATACAATAAATCTCCATTACTTGCATTATATGCATATATGAATCAAAAGATCTTTATTTCTTAGTTGAAATGAAGGTAGGGTCAAATGTGAGGAACTTCATAGATGAAAAAAATAAAATTAAAAAATAGTAGAACATTTGAAATATATATCTAGTAGATATCATAATTGGGAACCCATATATCACATTGTACCTTCATATACTCTATAATCTCTTCATCCACTTCCTCATCTTAAAGATAAATTATTTT
>JANIPM010000007.1:25152195-25173629 GCA_027478405.1 Erythroxylum cassinoides
TTGATATGTATATGGCTTAAGATAAGTTTGGATAAGTGTATTTGCGTATAAAGTCGAGCATGGTGAATGTGATTTTGGGAATTGTGTAATTCATGAATGATTGGGCTGTGTTTAGTTTGTATTAAGACATTGTATATTATATGAGAATGAATGTGAATGAGTTTTGGATATTAATTTGAGATATGAAGGTGTATTTTGAATATTGGATACTGTGATTGAATGTGATTTGGATTTCGGACGGGGTGTCCGATGATACTGATTTTTGTGCGAGAACTTTAGAAGTGTGTTTTAAACACTTTGCAGGTTTGGGTTTGTTAATGTGCAGCTGTTATGCTGCTGAAATTTTGTTAGATAATAAGTGGAAAAGGAATAAAAATAAGAATTTGATGTTTAAAAGATGGATTATAGGACTTATATGATTGTTAAGAAGTTTGTTATGATTTAAGAAATTGATTGAGGTTAATTTCCAAGAAATGGGAAATTGTATGGATTTGCATGAGTTTGAAACAAGATGGTTATAAGAAAAAAATATATACCGGTTTAGAATGTCTTAAGGTTTCCAACGCGATAAGTCTTCTATGCTTTGTGTTTTCAACGGATGTCAGAATTTGTTTGAATTTGATGGATCCATTCGTTTGTCTGCTTTGATTCGCTTTGCTTCGCTTTTCTGGTTGGGATTCTGTTTTCGGATCGGGTCCCAACACGAGGGCCCTGAAATGTGTGTTCATTGGATATTCTCTAACCCAAAAGGGATATAAGTGCTATCATCCCTATATAGGAAGTTTTATGTCAATATGGATGTTACCTTTTAGGAGTCTAAACCTTATTTTGACACTACACAGTCACCTCTTCAGGGGGAGAGCAGTGAAGACGAAGTTGTGCCTATGGTACTTCATGATCTTATACAAAGGGAGAATGAGGAGACCGATGTTCAGGGGGAGAACGTTATTGGACGTTTAGATATACCTAATTTGTTGAGATACTCAATGAAGAAAAGGTATGAAGAAACCATCATGCTTCCTACCCTGCAAGAATCATCAGGTGAGTTATCTTCTGATTTTGATTTAAATTTACCCATTGCTTAGAGAAAAGGGGTCAGGTCATGTACAAAATATTCCATTACTAACTTTGTCTCTTATGATTCCTTGTCTCCCTCTTATAGAGCCTTTGCCTTGTCTCTTTCCTCTATGTCTATTCCACAGGATTGAAGGGAGGCTATCATAGATCCAAAATGGAAGGAATCCATGGTACAAGAAATGAAAGCTTTCTTTAAGAATGAAACTTGGGAACTAGTTACTTCTCTAGGCAAGAAGCTAGTTGGTTGCAAGTGGGTGTTCACAATAAAACACAAAGTTGATGGTTCAATTGAAAGATTCAAAGCCAGATTAGTGGCAAAGGGATTCACTCAGACTTATGGAGTTGATTATTAGGAGACATTTAAACCTGTTGCCAAAATGAACACAATCAAAATCTTACTATCATATGTAGCTAACCTGGATTGGGATCTGCAGCAATTTGATGTGACAAGCGCATTCCTACATGGAGACATGGAAGAAGAAATTTCTATGGAGATTCCTCTTGGTTTTGATAATGAGAGAAATCAAGGAAAGGTGTGCATATTGAAGAAAGTCTTGCACAAAACAATCTCCTAGAGCTTGGTTTGATAGATTCAACAAAGCCATGATCTTTCGGGTATCAACAAAGCAATGTGGATCATACCCTCTTTATGAGACACTAAAAGGGTAAGATCACCCTTCTTATTGTTTATGTTGATGATATAGTGATGATAGGAGATGATAAAAAAGAAATGACTCGGCTAAAGAAGCTCTTGGCTCAAGAGTTTTAGATCAAGGATCTTAGAAAGTTACAATACGTCTTGGGAATTAAAGTTGCAAGATCAATAAAAGGAATCTTCATTTTTTAGAGGAAATACATTCTGGATCTTTTGGATGAAACCAGTATGTTGGGATGTAAACTAACACAATCACCCATTGAAAGTAATCATAAGCTGCAAGCAAGAATTGAAGAATCAATTGATAAAGGCAGGTATCAGAGATTGGTTGGTAGGCTTATCTATCTTTCTCACACTAGACCAGACATTGCTTATGCAATTAGCTTGGTGAGCCAGTTTTCACATTATCATAAAGAATCCCATCAGCAGGCTGTCTTTCACATTTTGCGATATTTAAAGTCAGGCCTACGAAAAGGTCTTCTTTTCTCAAAACATGCTCATCTTCAAATTGAAGCCTATACATATGCGGATTAAGTTGGATCTTTAAATGACAGAAAATCCACCTTTGGTTATTGCACACTTGTAGGAGGTAACTTGGTCAATTGGAGAATAAGAAACAGAGCGTGATTGTAAGATAAAGCCAGAAACAGAATACAGAGCTATGAATCAAGGTGTCTGTGAACTTTTATGGTTGTAGAAGTTGCTAGCAGAGTTGAAGTTGGCCAAAAAAGACAGGATATCTTTGTATTGTGATAACAAAATTGCAATCAGTGCTGCTAATAATCCTGTTCAACATGACCGAACGAAGCACATTGAAATTGATCGACATTTTATCAAAGAAAAGTTAACTACTTGAGCTTGTTTCATGTAACGTTCAAAAAATAGCTAGCTGATGTTTTCACAAAAAGAATCAATAGTCGACATTACATGCTAATTGGGCATGTGTAATATTTGTGCACCAACTTGAGGGGAGTGTTGGTTATTATGTATCATTATTAATTAATGGTAATAGTGTATTTTCATATAATAGTTTAAGTGTATAGGTTATCTGTATATAACCCTTGTAACCTTATATTTAACGTAAGAGTGTAATTAAAGTTTTTTCGATTCCTCAAAAGCCTTCATCATCATATGGAAATATGACACAATATACTTAAACCAATGGCCTAATATAAGTGGGAGATTATTAGTTTATGTCATATGACTAATCAGGTAGTTGTATATTTGTATCATAATTAATTAAATGCATTCTGTATATTCTATATTTTTGTTTAATTAACTTATGTATAAGATAAATTTCATGTGATAAATATGCTTAGTAAATATAATTATGATGAGATTATAATTATGACATTCATATTATATTTAAGTACAACAACAACAACTCAGTGAAAGTCTTGTTGATAACACGAGATTTCGGGAGGTTCAGTAATATGCAGCTTTATCCGTAACTGGTAGAGAGGCTATTTTTTATTGAATCATATGAAAAGAAGAAGAAGAAGAAGAAGAATAACAACAACAACAACAACAACAACAACAACAACAACAATAACAACAATAATAATAATAATAATAATAATAATAATAATAATAATAATAATAATTCAAATAAAAATATGTATAAATAAAAATATAAAAATATGTAGTAAAATAAATAGTACAATAAATATAGAACAAGATAAAGAATAAAAATAAAAGATAAAATAAGTAAACAAATACTCGGATAAGAAAGAAAACAAGTAAATAAATAAATCAAACAAGTCATTGCAAAAAATATTTAGGCTAAGTAAGAAAATGTTTAGGCTAAATAACTAAGAGCGAAGTACTACATATTAAATGTTAGGCTAAATACAAATAATAATCGAAGAAAAATGTTTTAAAGACCTATGAGAAAGAGAATGATCTCTTATGTGATATCCTTTATCCGAATCTTAGTATGTCAAAGTTTTCTATTAAGGTTCACGTCTCTGGTAAGTTTTAGCAGAGTCAGATTATTCTTGATCGCCTTCTTCCAATTTTTTTTAGGCCTTCCTTTTTTCTTCTTACAGTATCTAGTACAATCTTTTTGCATCTTCTCACCGGAGCTTTAGAGTATTTACTCTTAACATATCCAAACTACCTATGTCTCGTCTCTCTTAATTTTTCATTAATATTAGTCACGTTTAATTTGCCTCTTACCATTACATTTAAGTATTATCTCTAAATTATTATTAATCATTGCTTTATTAAGATTGGGAATTAATAAAGCAAACAAACTAGTATAGATTATGTTTCTTCTTTAGGAAGGAAGTAGTTAATCTCATAGGCTAATGTATGGAGAAAAATAAATATGTTAGTACTTATTAGAGAACAGGTTCATAGAACTAACTTGATAAGAGAATTTAAAATGAAACGTTACTTATATGTCTATGGAAATATTCATTGTAATGATTTTATAATTAATCATTTGACTTGAGATTTTTAAAGTACCAAATACGTGGTTTGATATATTTTGAAACTACTTATAACATATCATAATTAAGGATAACTTGCATGGTAGTCATTAGATATGACATATTATATTGAGACAGTTGAGTGATTAATATAGTATTTATCTTCTTAAAATAATTATAGAGAATGTTATGCTATTCACAATTAGTATTAATTTGAAAAATCCTGTCGAATCATAATTCAAAATTATTTTTTAAATTTCATTAAAAGAGTCAAATACTAATAATAAAGAATTAATATGACAATAATAACAACAACACCTAGCACACAAGACTCCCTGCCCCACAAGAGTTGAGAGAGGGACATCAATTATACGCAACATTCTCTTTGCATTTTACAAAGATGTTGTTTTTGTGACTCGAACATGTGACCTTTTGGTCACAAAGGAACACCTTTACTAATTGTTTCAAGGCTTGCCCCCATTAAAGAACCAATATGATTATACTGAAATATAGTTGAACTAATTCTATATTATATATTTAATTAAACTATTGTGTGATAAAAGAATCTAATTATACAAAAAAATTATAAACGAAAACGTTACTTAAATTCATTTTGAAATTTCTAATACTCGATATTCAAAATGTGTTACTAGACATCAATCTTATTAGAAGTATATAAATTATTTAATTCAACAACTAAAGATAAATTTAGAAAGTTTGATTTATTTAATCTTAAGTACAATATAGGGTTATAATTTGTATTTAGTACCAAAATATTTAAAAACTTAATAAATCACGCACAAAGAATTGAAAAGAAAAAAAGGTAATTTAATAAAATTAGATTTGATTGTAAAGTTTAATAAATTTTATGATCAAATATAAGATATTTGAAAAATATTGATCAATATTAGATATTGAATCTCTTGGACTTAATTGGTATTTGATTTAATAATTTTAACCTTAATTAAAGTTTAATTAAAATTAGAAATATAAATTATAAAAAAATTCAAATTATATTATGAATTACTTACCCTTCTCTACACCATTTGTTCTAAATCAATTCTAGAAGATATTATACATAAACATAGGCTTTAATAGAAGTTTTATTCTTATATATATATTATTAAAGGTCGAACACTTATACGAATACGATAATTATGATTAACTTATTTTAGAAATTAGCTTAAGGAGAATCGGAAGAAAAGGAGATTAAATTTTATAATTAAGTATGATTTGTATTTCATACTTTATTATGTTAATAATCAAGTTATACACCAAATTAATCTTGACATTCGAGAAATTATTAAAAAAAATTAATTTTTTGTTGCATGCAAAATTAGATCCCACACCAATTTCTCAATATAACTAAATTTAAAGTTTACATTTCATTTCCTTGATCAGAAATTGTTTTGATGTTTTTAGCATTTTTTTTAGATTCTTAGGCAAAAGAAAAAACGAAAAGACACGTCTTTGAGATTCTTCGTTTTTTAAATTGTTAACGAACTTTTTGCTCTATGGCTATTTACCGATTACCTTCTGATATGCCACATTTGAATTTACATCATGCATTGTTGGAGTGGGATGTTCAAGGGGAAGTTCTCAATTGAACAACTCAGTTATTCCTCAGTTCTAGTTTTTGAACTTCACAGAATTTGCTCTTTTAGATTTTATGCACATATGTAAAAGATATTAAGCTACATTGGATTTGATATACTGGGTAACCAATGAAACTACTATACAGTCAATGGAGTACCTCTAAGTTTCATATATATGCAGTGACTCTGGACAAAACCTTGAGTTGGTGTCCCATTGTCATTATCAGGAAAAAGCTCTACTAAACATCGTCGTCTAGTTGGATTGAGCTACCAACTGAAAATGGGAATAAAAGGGAAACTAATGTGCTTCCAGTTTCTGTTGCTTTAACTTGAAGACTAGCAATAAGTTCGTGAGGGCTTTGAGTTGGATTTTGAACTAGATGAGTGCAGTACTTGCTTGCTGCTTACCCAAATCTTGTTTTCTGTAGATGAACAATTGAGAACGCCATGGAATTGCCATATACTCGCCCATACTGTATGGAATGGTAGAAATATTGTGCTAAAGGCATGGTACTTCAAGTAGAGCTTCTCTTCAACTATTACGTGCACTTCCATTACAGCTTGACCAATTTACTTTGATATTTATGAATGAGGTCAAAATATTTTTGCAGCCAATATATGCCTATGATTCTTGTCTTTCTCCTTCAGTTATGTCAATCCTATACGAATTTGTTTATTCACTTGCACAATAATAAGAAATTAGGGATTGCAATTAATCTTCGCATTATGTTAATAATTTGGTAAAGTTACAAAATTTGGTAAAAGATATTGCTCAAGTTTAAGGGTAAATTTTATTGTTTAATAATTAAGTCGGCTATGTTTCATGATACGGAGCATTGGTACATTAAACAAGTGCATAATCATAAGTTAATAGTAGTAAAGATGAGGATGTTTTCTTGGATGTATACCCTATTAAAAGAGATAAGATCATGAATGTAAAGGTAAGAAATAAATTAATGTGACTAATGTCGATAGAAAATTAAGAGAAATAAGGCTTGGATAGTTCAGACATATTAAGAGAAGACATCTTAATGCTCTAGTGAGAAGATGCGAGAAAATTGTACCTAGGAACTGTAAGAGAAAAAGAGGAAGACTTAAGAAGAACTAGGAGGAGATGATCAAGAATGATATTACTCTGTTGGAACTTATCGAAGACGTGACCTTCAATAGGAAACTAAAGATAACAGCGAGTCGGGTCGAGTTTGGGCCTACTATTGGGTATGGTCTAAGGCCTGATCGAGTTAAAGGCAATCGACCCGAGCTCGAGCTTGATTGAGCTTGAGGTAACTCAGTTAGAGCTCGAACTTAAGCTTAAGCCCGATCTGAACTTTTATTTTTAAATTAAAAATACAAAACGATGTCATTTTGCTTATAAAGTTTGAGACTCAATTTTTTAAAAAATTTGTGTCCGAGCCTCGGTCAACTTGAGTTTGGCTCATTGACACCCAGTCGAGCTGGGATGGGTCGAACCGAGCTCAGGCCTAGTTGTTTTCTCTATAGAAAACTTTGACATATTATGAAAATTTTGACATATTATGATACAGGTAAAGAATCTCACATAGAGAGGTCATTCCTTTCTCATAGGTATGTTAAATATTTTTCTTCAAGTTTATGTTTTACATTTAATCTAAACATTTAATATGTAGTACTTCTCTTTTAATTATTAGCCTAAACATTTCCTTACCTAGTCTCAGCATTTTATTACAATAGCTTGTCTGTTTGCTTAATTTATTAGTCTTTTTTCTTGTTTGTGTATTTCTATACATATTTTATCTTTTATTTTTATTCTTTACCTAGTTTATATTTATTTTATTACTTATTTTTATATTTTCATATTTATTGTATATATATTTTTCTTTTTTTATAAATAACAGTCTCTTTATTAATTCGGAGCATTATTATTATTATTATTATAAAACTCTCTTATAATTATCAAACTATTAAGATATTTTAATATTAGAAACACAAACTACTCCAATATATTGGCTACTAATTTATTTGGTCCATATGTTTTAAGAAAAAATTATAATTTTTTAAAATAGATTTATTTATCCATACGAATAACTCTTTGAAGGGATAATCATATTTTCCAAGGGAATGTTTGGTTAGGGGTTTAATAATGGAATGAAATATTATTTCATCTTTTCATATGAAGGTTTATAGCGGAATGAAATAGAAGATGAAAGGGTTTCATATTATTTCTCATTTTATCCTAAACAGTAAAAATAAAAAACCTCAAATTTGGAAAATTTAGGATGGAATGTAAAATAATAAACAACTTTACACCATATTATATTACAAACCCTTCATCCAAACAACATTTCACTATACTACATTATGAACCCTTCAATCCTTTTCAAATAATAATTTTCTAATATTACATCAATTTACAATTTTTTAATATTTGGTGTTAGAGATTTATTTATCAAAATTTAAAATTTATGGCTTCTTTTTGTAAAATAAAATTGAAAACCAACCTTTTTGTTTATAATAAGCAATGTTTTAAAAATCGGACTGAACATCGAACCGGTCGAAGGAAAGGTTTAAGGTTTAAAGGTTCAACCGGTAGTGAACCGCTATCAAACCGGAATATAATAAATAAGATGAAAATTTTATAAGAATAAATAAAAATAAAATATTTTATTGAAATGAAAAATATACCAATGTTTATTATTATCTAATGAAAAAATAACTAAGTGAAAGATAACTTGCACTTAATCTTGGTTCCTTACGGGTCTCCTCTCATGTATACACGTTCTTCCTTATTGCATTTTCATCACAAAATGCCTCAAATTTGTAGGCATATCACTGAGATCTAAACGCAGATTGTTTCGCAGGAACCCTTGAGCTGTTAATCACAAAGCAGAGAGATATTGCAGGTCTACTCATACATCATCATTTCTATAAAAACATAAGAGCAGTCATGTAGTAATGCTGTGCCTGACCTTATAAATGCATTGTTATGGCTACTTCTATTCACTTATCTCATAGCCCTAACAGGAAGGGATTGAGGAACTGGGGAGTGAGACATCATACATGGTGTCATTAGTCCCTCTTAAATCTACCTCAAGAGAAGCGAAGCCAATAACTTCACAGAAATGACAAAGAAAAAAAATTAAGAAGCTAAGCCAATAACTTAACAGAAATGACAAAGAAAAAAAATTAAGTTACGAGTTTAATATTTCTTGCATTCTAAGAACAGGCAAAGAACACTTGAATTTGATTTTACATTGTTGATCCCCTAGATGTTTCAAAATTCATGTTCCATTACGAGTCCCCTTAAAATTGATATAGTTTAACTAAAAGGGCCTGTTCATTTCAGCACCAGAATGTGTATGAACTGGATAAGGATCATATCCACGACCGAGTCTAAAGGATTATGCTAAGCATAAAGGTCATATGCCCCCACAACAGAATCATTCACCTTCTGGTTCAAGTTTATATTCATCTTTTTTTTTCATACCTTAAAAAGCTCAGAAGAGTTTCTAAATACAGACATGACATTAGTCAGAATTCCTTCCAGCAATAGGTTCAACATGTAAAACGGAAGCTGCAGCCATAACCATCATCATTATGTTCAAAAATACCTCTATAAAGGCGTAGAAGCATGAAAATTGTTGTGTAGAAACAATATACGCTTGACCTTTGTTATACATGCTTCATTTAAATATGTAAAAACATACTGCTGCCTTTCCCAAGTTACAAAAATTTCATAAGTGAAACAATATACAAAGAAAGCACCTTCAGTTAGCGTCCTGTCTTCTCAAAGAAGTGTTCTATCTGTAAGCACCCTTGAGACTGCAAGCCACTCAATTTGTTTACATACTTCCCCCTCTTATTAGGTATGTTTTCCTTATTTGCCTGTAAAAGATACAGAACTCTTTTTAGAGATTCCTAAAAATATGTCGCATATAAGTATGCTAGTACAACTAGACATGACAATTGGCCCGAGTTCGATGGCTGTTGTAGTTTAACTTTCCAAACTGTCGTGGCTTTAGTCTTGAATATTTTAAATTTGCAGACCGAAACAAAATTATTTGGTAAGGAGTTTGAACAGTTTGGACAAGGCTTTGGGTCAGTTCCCTAAACCAGAACCAAATCCAAAACCCAATCAAACTGACCTTGGTCAGTTGACTTAGCAAATTAGTTAGAAAAACTATTTTTTTCTCCTTGTAAAGAGCAAGCTAGGGGAACTTTAATTCTTGAACCTAAAATTCAGCAGGAAGCAAATTGCAAACTAGTAAGAGGATCAACAAGCAAACGATATTACACTGACAAATGCAGGCTAATTAACCAGCAAGTTGAGGTAGGTTAGTTGAAGAAATTGATTCACCTACCAGTGAAGATTCATTCCAAGATCTCAGGACTTTTACTCTACCACCTTTCCCATCAGGTCCAAGTCCAACAGTAAATAAATTCCCACCATTTGTATTTGTGCCTTGTGTGGTCACCGATTCCTTGCAATTGCGACGCTTGCACCACTTACCTAAATATCTATTTGTGCCATCAGGACCAAGCAATCCACTGGAGAAACATTTATCACCTGAATTTTTTAGTGTGTTAGTATCTAAAGCTCTGAGAAAGTGGCTACATAAAAGAAATTTACACAAGGGCAAAGTAGATTATTGGTAAAACCTTAGTTTTACCATTGTTTCAAACTATCTAAAAATACAAATGTGAAATAGAAGGAGCTTACCTGGTTTCGAAAGTATAACTGGAAACGGGGACTCCTTTTTAATTGTGAACAGAGGTTGATCTTTTCTGATGTTATCACAAAGCAAAGTAACTTCCTCATCATCAGTGGCAGCAAGAGTATTATCCTTATTGATGCGAGTACTTACATCATCAGGTCGGCCTGGATTATTTATTTGGTACATTTCAGGTATTCTTTCAAAATCACAAAGTACTTCTGGCATATTAAGTGCAGGCTTCAAGTTCTCGCTGCTTGGATGTTTTAGATCAGGATCTAAAACTTCTAGTACATCCTTAGGAAGATCCAAATCACACTCATCTACATCAATATAAGGACTTTTCACCTTACTAGGAACCACATTATTCGTAGCTCCTTTAGTAGACTGGGCACTCATGTCGCTTACTATATTGCTCTTTTCTTGATCACTGATTGTGCCTCCACGTTGAGAAGAGTGTTTCCAAGCAACAAAACTCATTCCTCTACAATCTTCCGACAAGTATTTATTGTTGTTTACAGCATCAGAACTCTCATTGATAACATTTAGAGAAACTTCTGTACGATCCTCTTTTGAAGCTTTTAAAGCTCTCAAACCTTCATTATCTTTCACTTCAACAGCCATCTCTAGATCTTTGACTCTGGTCTAACAGTGGGCACAAGACAAACAATCATTCCTTGAAACCAAACACCATTATGTTCTCTCACTCAATTTTCTTTTACTTCAATAAGGGATGAAGGAGGGGAAAGGAAAGAAAGAGGCATCGTAAACTTACTTTCAGTTTATCTATCTTTTGCTTTGCTTTCTCGAGTTTTTTGCTAGAACGAGCCTCACCTCTTCCAAGTTCATTGCATTTTGCCATTAAGTCCTTATAACTCCTACATCATTAATCACATCTCAAAATCAAGTTCCAGAAACTTTGTAACCAAGAAAGATGTATCCGCAAGATAGTCATAAATGATAGCCTAAGTAACTTACTTATTACGAGTAACCAGCGACTTCCTCAGAACATCTATGGTATCTCTGTTATTGGCTTCATTACCAAAAGATGCAAGCTTCAATATCTCCTCTTCGTCCAGGTTGAGATCAGATACCCTGAATAGAGCATCATAAACCAACATCTTAGCAAACTTATTAAGACAAATATTCACATTCTTTTTTGAACCCGAACACATCTTTACTTACAGTTTGAGTGCCGCAAGCTCTTTGGCTAACGCCATATTCCTGTCTTGCAACTTCAAGTTATCCAACTTCACTGCATCCAGCTCCTAAAACACAAACTAAACTCAAATAGGCACTACAAATAAAATGAAAGTTAAATCAGCAATTCCTTATAGAAAAAAAAAAAACAGCAATGAACAGAATGGACCTCAGACTTGGACCGAAGAAGCCACTGAATTGATACTTTCTGCTCCACAGCATCATTTCTCAAAGCCAGTTCCTTCTTCAACTTATCCCTACACTGAGACAACTGCAGGATTACCCATTTAATATCTGAAATTAGATAGATTATCCTAGCGTCGACGAGGAATCTCCTTCTTGACTACCTCCATCATTAATAAATGTTCATCTAGAAATTCATCTTTCAAGTTGTCTGAAGTTGTGTCTAGACGGATACGACTAAGATAATCTACAACCAGATTTTCAGTTCCATTTTCATCCAGTATCTCCACATCAAATTCTTGCAGTAGTAGAATCCAACGAATATAACATGGCTTTGCTTCCTTTTTGGACAACAAATAATTCAACGCGGCATGATCTAAATAAACTATGACATGTGTGCCAATAGATATGAACGGAACTTCTCTAGCATAAAAACAACTACCAATAATTCTTTTTCTGTTATTGAATAGTTTTTTTGGGCGTCGTTTAGCATCATGGAAGCATAGTAAATCACATACGACGCTTTCTTCACCCTTTACCCCAGAACAACTCCTAACGCATAATTTCTTGCATCGCACATTATCTCAAATAGGAGACTCCAATCTAGGGGCTATTAGAGAATATATAAAACCAATTAAGTTGACAATTTCATCACAATAACTTAAGCTATTGTGTGAGGCCAACTTATTTGATTTTATATATTCTCTAATAGTGTGGGAGTCTTGTAATCAATAGTGTTGCGGGACTCTTATTGCTTGTGTGTATCGTGCACCAGTTAATAGCTGAAGAATATCTTATGTGAGTGGTGGTATAATTGTGGGTTGAAAAAACATTGCGGAGGTGTGCATGTGGCCGTGAGTACGTCTCCATATATAGCTGAAGTAAATCTCATACAGGGGTTGTATAACAATGAGAGTGTGCGTTAATTGTTATTGAAAAAACACAACTACATATTCATGCTTTTGTGGGTTGAAAAATATCGTGGGTGTTAGATAAGAAACGAAGCAGCGAGCATTAGACAAGAAACGAAGCAGTGGGCGTTAGATAAGAAACGAAGCAGTGGGAGTTATCTTGTGATTTTCCAGACCTGCTTATATGTGGTGTGTGTGTTCTAACTTATAAACACCATGGGTTAACTTCTATTTTTTAGACTTGGTCTGCTGGCCTACAATCAACCATTCCAACTTCAGTCAGTAGATCAAGGATGTATTTTCGCTGTGAGATAAATATCCCATGATTTGACCTTAATACTTCTATCACAAGGAAGTACTTGAGTCTCCCCAAATCCTTCATCTCAAATTCTTCAAACATGTTTCTTCGGAGCTGTGCAATTTCGTCCTCATCATCCCCTGTGATAATCATATCGTCCACGTATATGATTAGGCATGTGACTCGGTCCGCCCTTCTTTTCAAGAACAAAGTGTGATCAGAATTACTCTGTTTGTATCCGTAGCGTCTCATTGCCATGGTGAATTTTCCAAACCATGCTCGTGGTGATTGTTTAAGCCCATAAAGTGCCTTCTTGAGTCGACATACTTCACCCATTTTAAACCCACCTGTGAACCCCGGCGGTGGTTCCATATATACTTCTTCTCGGAGATCTCCATGAAGAAATGCATTCTTCACGTCGAACTGGTGGAGCGCCCAATTGAGATTGACTGCAATTGAGAACACAACTCTGATCGTGTTAATCTTCGCCACTGGACTAAATGTCTCGGAGTAGTCTACCCCATAGGTTTGGGTATACCCTTTGGCCACTAATCGAGCCTTGTATCTCTCTACTGCCCCATCTGCCCTATGTTTGATTGTGAATACCCATCTGCACCCTACTGTTCTTTTCCCAGCAGGTAAGTTGCATTTTTCCCAGGTTCTATTCTTCTCAAGTGACTTCATTTCTGTCTCCATTGCTTCACGCCATTTCCTTATCTGTTGTGCTTCTTGTACAGTTCTAGGAATTGATTCTGAGTGTATAGCAACAGTGAAGGCTTTAGCCATCTTTGATAAACTCCCCCTGACAAGATTAGCCACCGGATATCTCGTCATTCTGGATTCTCGCTCTGGTGAGTACCTTTTTGGAGGAACTCCTCTAGTACTTCTGGGAGGCAAAATATATCTTCCAACCTGTTCAACAACTTCTATTTCGGGAGCTACAGACTCATGGTCAGCGGAAGCATTTTCAGATTGAACAGGAGTAATTTCATGATCAGGATCAGGATTATTTACCTCTTGAACATCAGAGCGAGGAGACTGTGGGGTGTCTGGTTCGATGGTTCTCGATCCGTCTTCAGGAGCAGATTCAACGGGACCGCTAGCTTGGATGTTGGGCTCATCGACCGAGAAAACTGGGTTGTGTAACCAATCTAGTGAGTCTACTGGTGTATGATTCTCCCCCTGACCACTGGATTGGGTATGGTAAAAGTATTCGGTTTCTAGGAAGTCGCAGTCCATCGTGGTGTACATGCGACGGGCTTTAGGGTCATAGCAACGGTAACCTTTTTGGTTTACCCCATATCCTACGAAAACACATTTAACGGCACACGGATCAAATTTAGTACGTTCATGTTTGGGTATGTGGACAAACACGGAGCATCCGAAGATACGGGGAAGTAAGGTTAAGGCTGGAGGTACTTGGTTGTGAGCGGAAAAAACTTGTAGTGGGGTTTGGAGTTTTAGGATTTTGGTCGGAAGACGATTTAAAAGGTACACAGCTGTGGCTACAGCTTCAGGCCAAAAAGTTTTGGGTACATGTGAGTCAATGAGAAGGGTTCGGGTTACTTCTAGGATGATTCTATTTTTTCGTTCAGCCACTCCATTTTGTTGTGGGGTGTTGGGACAAGTGGTTTGGTGTATCAGGCCTTTGTTTCGAAAGAAGGCTTGCATTGTGTGGTTGGTAAATTCTCCTCCGTTATCAGAGCGAAGGATACGGATGGGTTTTTGGTACTGTGTGTGGATCATATTATAGAAGTGGATAAATTTTTGGGAAACTTCAGATTTATGTTTTAAGAAATAAATCCAAGTCATGCGTGTGCAATCATCAATAAATGTCAAGAAAAATTTAAATCCACTACTACCAACATTCGGAGCAGGACCCCACACATCAGAATGAATTAAATCAAAAACATGTTCAACCCTTGTATTATTCGGAAGGAATGATTGTCTATGGCTTTTTGCCAAAACACAAGTGTCACAATGATTATTACTAGAAAACTGAGGAAAAAGAAGTTTGAGGTAACCGTGAGAAGGATGACCCAGGCGACGGTGCCACAACCAGCTTAACCGGTCAGTTGTCCCATGAGCTAGTTGTGCGAACCCTTTCTGAACCACTTCATCAACGTAATAGAGGCCATCTCGCTCAGTGCCATGCCCAATAATCTCCTTCGTTCTGATGTCCTGCAAAAGGCAAAAATTAGGATGCATTAGAAGGGTACAATTCAACTCCTTCGTTACTTGGCTAATTGATAGCAATTTACAGGACAAGGATGGGACATATAAACAGTTTGATAATTTCAGTGTAGGAGACAACTCAATAGTTCCTGCCCCCTGAACCAGTGCTAACCCCCCATTGGCAGTCTGTATGTGGGATTTTTTTGGAACTGTCGGGTTAACAATATCAGCTGGGTCATAGGTCATCGTGTCTGTTGCGCCACAATCGAACAACCATTGTGAAGATTTAGAACTCCCAATGGCATATGCATATGAAACCTTAGTTAATTTATTAACAATAGGTGAGTTGATAAAAGGAGGGTTTGGGGTTAATTTTGTCACCCCAAACCCTTTACCTCTGTCATTTCCCCTCGACTCTTCACCTCTACGTGCGGCTGCTCCATGTTCGCCGACTCCGACTGCAACAAATCCTCCACTTGCACCATCCACGTCGCTGCTGTGAACACCAGTGGTCTCTTGATTGCCTGTCACAGCGGCGGCTCGCCCATTCTTGCTCCGATTGCCATCACGATTTCTCCTCTTTGGGTTGTCTTTCCACCAGTCCGGAAATCCGACTATGTGAAAACACTCTTCTCGGAGATGGCCGGTCATGTTACAGTGGCTGCACTTCATTCCCGATCTGTCAACATGAACCCGGAGTGATGAGGTTGCGGAAGTTCCGGCCAGATCTGACCGGGTATCTCCATTGCCCATTCTGGATTTTTCATGCTCCCTTGATGTGAATCTTTGTAGTTCTGTTCTGGGTTTTTCACCTTGCCCCTTCATTGCTAGTCCACTTCCGATTCCAAGGTCTCCTTCACTGTCTACGGCTACCAACGGATTGAGGATATTTCGTCTGGCGGCCTCCTTGCGAACCGTTGCGTATGCCATCTCAATGGTCGGAAGAGGGCTTTCTCTAAGCAACTCCCGTTTGATGGGGTCATATTTATCATCCATTCCAGCAAGGAATTGGTAAAGTCTGCCCTCTTGCTTGAGTCTGTTAAATATGGACATGTCCTCTGGACACTTCATAGGATTCGGCTGCCTTCTGTCGATGTCCCGCCATATGCTCTGAGATGCACTGAAATATTTTTCCAGTGTCATCTGTCCCTGCTGCAGTCGGATTGATTTGGTCATGAGATCAAAAATTTGGATGGCGTCTTCCCCACTTTTGTATGTTGCGGCCAGACCATCCCATAGGTCCTTGGCCGTTGGGTACTCGATATACTGACTTGCTAACTCTTGCTCCAGTGATTGAATTAACCAGGAGATTACATGGAGATCTGCCTGCTCCCATTTGGCAAATGCTGTATCTGTTTTGTCGGGTGGCGGAGGGATGCCAGTAATATGGCCTAGGCGCCCCTTTGCTCCAATCTCAACACGCATCATTCTGAACCACAGGGAGTAGTTATATTCATTTAATTTCAGTGAAATTGTGGCTGTTATTGTTTGCTGAATTGTTTCTGGTTGGGTATGGTGTCTCAGAATTTGGGCTATGTGATTGGGTAAAAGCTCTGTGGCTTCTGTGAACGCCGGATTGGTGCTACTAGTGGCTTCTTCGCTCATGTCTCTCACAGGCAAGTGGCAGATGATGTCAACAGTGTTTTGACCCTAAGATCGATACTGCTCTAATACCATGAAGAAACGTAGAGGGAATAGAACATAATTGACTCAATTGATGTGTATTGTAATCTTGTTTACATCCTGATCTTATAGACTGTAATCCCATAATTCTAGGCTAAGAAGGCTTATCACTGTGCTATAATTAAGGAAAGGATTGATCCCATAATCAAGGGTGTCAATCTTATCCATGTTTACATTTGCACACTTTCTTTCTATTCTAACAAGAAGGGACCATCCTGTCAACTGGCAACGAGGCATTCGCGTCACGGTCATGTGCTTCAATAGTAAAATGGCACGTACATACGATAAATGCAAGTGTTCTATGCAAGAAAGCAACAACAAACGATTTAATATGGTACTACTTCAATAGTAAAATGGCACGTACATAGAAAATGATGAACCCAACTTACCCAAGTGCTCTGTGCAAGAAGGCAACAACAAACAATTTTATATGGTATTATTCGCACGCCAAGGCTGACTGTACCAACCTCTTACTGTGGCTATTATTTTTACGTGGAAAAGCTGTCTTGATAAAGGTTCCCATTAGCGCGTAGCTTTGGCATAGGTTCAGCCAAAGGTTTTTGCTTCTTTCAATGAGTAGCGGTAGTTTTCCAGAGTCTTCATCTTCTTCCTCCTCCTTTGTTACTACCAAATGGAACTATGAAGTGTTTTTGAGTTTTAGAGGCGAAGATACTCGCAAGAACTTCACTGACCATCTTTACGCTGCCTTGGACCAAGCAGGAATCCGTACTTTCAGAGACGACGATGAACTTCCAAGAGGAAAACGCATTTTCTCTCAACTCGTCAAAGCAATACACGAGTCCAGAATTTCCATAGTTGTGTTCTCCAAAGAATATGCTTCCTCTAGATGGTGCCTAGACGAACTTGTGGAGATCGTTAAGTGTATGAACACCAAGGCCCAGGCTGTTCTTCCCATCTTCTACAATGTTGATCCATCTGATGTTCGAAAACAGACGGGCAGCTATGGTGAAGCTTTTGACAAACATGAAGTACGCTTTAAGGAAGAACCCAAAAGGGTTAGCAGGTGGAGAGAAGTTCTGGAGGAGGTCGGCAACCTGTCTGGATGGGACTTGCAAAACATGGCGAATGGGTACTTCAACTTTCCCAATCAATCTTTACTAATTTAAACGCCCCTCTCTTTCTAACATTTGGATGAGATGTGGGAAAAAAGTTTTATTTCTAACTTTTATTTCAATAATAAAAATGTAATTATATTAATATTAACAATAAAAAATATTCTTATTTTTGTTGAAAAAAAGTTTTAAACTAAAATTGGAAATAGAAAAATACAGGTAGAAATTAAATGCTAATAGATGATTATCTTGTTTGCACAGGCATGAAGCTAAATTTATCAGAAAGGTTGTATCAGAGGTCTTGAGAAACTTGAATAAGCAGTTCTTAGATGTTGCCAAACATCCTGTTGGTGTTCAATCTCGAGCAAACAACGGGATAGCTATGCTGAGTGTTGGTAGAAATGATGTCAGGATTCTAGGCATCTACGGGATGGGGGGCATAGGCAAGACAACCATAGCAAAAGCCATGTTTAATCAACTATATGATACATATCAAGGAGGTTGTTTTCTACTAAACATTAAAGAGACATCAGGACAGGCTAATGGTCTTGTTCAATTACAGGAACAGCTTCTTTCTGATGTCTTGAAGTCAAAGATTCCTAGGTTTTCTAACCTTGATAGAGGAATCAATGTCATTAAGGAAAGACTTGGTTGTAAAAAGGTTATTATTGTTCTCGATGATGTTGACCAACTGAAACAAGTGAATGCTCTGGCAGGAGAGCGAGATTGGTTCGGTCCAGGCAGTACAATAATCATTACCACTAGAAATGAGCACTTACTAACTCAGCTAGAAGTGGATGAGAAGTATCCAGTTGAAGAACTGAATCGCAATGAGTCCCTTCAACTTTTCAGTTTGAACGCCTTCAAGGAAAATCAGCCAAGAGGCGAGTATCTAGAGCTTGCAAATATGGTAGTGGAATATCTTGGAGGACTTCCGTTGGCCCTTGAGGTTTTTGGCTCTTCTTTGTTTGGTTTAAACGTTCCTGAGTGGAGAAGTGCTGTAGAAAAATTACGAAGTGTTCCTGCCCATGATATCCAAAAAAAGCTTAGAATAAGTTATGATGCACTGGAAGGTGCCACAAATTAAAGGATATTTTTCTCGACATCTCATGTTTCTTCGTTGGGATGGATAAAAACTATATAGCAAAAGTAGTAGATGGTTGTGGTTTCTGTTGAAAACAGAGAGATAGTGACGGAGGGCCAGACTAACAACTCAAGAACTACAAACCTTGGGATTAATTGAAGAAAATGGTTCAGAAATTCCCGAAGCTTCACTTGGTCCGAATGATCAGGTTTGTGAAGAGATAATTGTTGAATTTACCATTATTAGAATTGATTTGATTTCTTTGTATTTATGGAGTGTATATCTTTAGAATATTATTTGTACATGATTTCCGTAATTACTTGATTGTTTCCTTTTTTTATTAGGTAGTGATGGACTATTTTTAGTCCCTCTTTTTCTCCTGTAAGATGTATGAATTAATGAAAACAGAGTGAGTGAAATTCTTGAATCCAAGTTGGTATCAGAGAGATTGTTCGACATTGAATCTGGAAAATATTGAATCCACAACAATGACCGAAAACTCCAAATCAACAGCAGCTCAGGTGATTGTCCAATTTGAAGGTGTTTTTAATGCAGTTATAATACCTGATGAATCCAACTATGATGTGTAGTCACAGCATATGAAGATGCACATTGTTGAACGAGAGAAGCTCTCGTTTATTAGAGGGAAGAAGAGTCCACCGTTTGAGATAGATCCAGGCTATGAAGCATGGTATGCTACAAATCAAAAGGTAAAAAGGTGACTTCTCATGTCTATGAAACCAGAAATCATGAAGAGATATCTCAGGTTACCTACTGCTCAAGAAATCTGGGAAGCATCTTCTAAAGCTTTCTATGATGGAAGCGATGAACTACAAGTATTTGCTTTGAATCAAAGAGCATTTATTGCAAGACAGAAAAATCATTCTCTAACAGAATACTATAGTGAACTGACTGAGATTTTTAGGGAGCTGGATCATTGAGATAAGATTGTTATGAAAGATCCTGGAGATGTGGAGTTATATCAAAAGTCTATTGAAAGGCTAAGAGTGCATATCTTCTTGGCTGGATTAGATGATGATCTTGAGCAACTCAGAGGAGATATTTTAAGGAAGGAGATCGTACTTGATTTGGAGGAATGTTATGCTTTCATTAGAAGGGAGACCTTACGTCGTGCAACTCTCAAAACAGAGACATCGAACAATGATGCTACTGTCTTGATAACAAAGAATTGTACAAAGCAGGTCAAGGGGGCAAAGCAAAATAATTACTCTTGTAAGTGTAATACTCCAGGCCACACTAAAGAATGTTGCTTTGAGATCACAGGGTATCCTGAATGGTGGGATCACAGCAAGGCACCAAAGAGAAAGTCAAAAACACCCCTTGTAGCAGCTGTTACCGTAGCTAATGAAGAACCAATGAATGAAAGCAAAGCATTGGTGACAATCACAAGTATGGATGATTAAAGTGTTAAGGCTTGTACTTTAAAAACTTTGAGTAGTGCATGGATTATTGATTCTGCTTGCACTGATCATGTAACATTTGATGCTAGACACATTAAAAATCTTAAACCCTCTCTTTTGTCAAATATATCTATTGCTGATGGTTGAAACAAAGTACAAGAAAAAAATTCAAGTCTTGAGAAATGACAATGGAGGAGAATATATGCAATTTGAACTTCAATCTTTTTTGGCAGATAGAGGAATCATTCATCAACGTACATGTCCTAATATTCCACAACAAAATGGAGTAGCTGAACGAAAAAACCGCCATCTATTGGAAGTAGTCAGGGCTGCTCTAATTGAAGCACAAATGCCGACTCAATATTGGGGTGAAGCACTTTCATATGCAGTTTACTCAATTAATAGGGTTCCTTCCAGGACACTTGAATATAAAACACCGATTAATTGTTTGATGGATACTGAAGTTAGTCCCAAAATTGCAAATTTAACTCCTCGAGTTTTTGGGTGTATAGCTTATGTTCATTTACATAAGAAGGATAGGAGTAAACTAGAACCAAGAGCTGAGAAATGTGTGTTCCTAAGTTCTCCTCCTCATCAGAAGGGATATAGATGCTATAATCCTCAAACAAGAAAAATGTTTTTTACTATGGATGTCGTGTTCCATGTCATGTTTTTTAAAGGAGAGCCAAAAATTCAAGGGGAGTTCAATAAGGAAATTCTGACTCTCGTATATGATGAAAGCGAGAGTAGCAGCAGAATTATTGTTGAAGAAGTCGCACAACCTACTATTTGTGAACCCTCAAGAGTTTGAACAGAATCATACAGAAGAAGCGGAGCATGAAGAAGTACCAAACCAATCGTCCTCCCAAGATATTTCCATAACCAGAAAAGAATTACCAGATCGCATTACTAGAGGTATTCCAAAGGTTACTTATGAACCTGATTTTTCTAGTAAAGCC
>JANIPM010000007.1:25173729-25189183 GCA_027478405.1 Erythroxylum cassinoides
AGGCTATGGCGCAGAGGTGGGTCAGCTGGGATCTTTTGGATGACCTAGTTAGGATTTATCAGTTTCTTGTATATTGTGTAGACTGATGCTTTGGACAAGATTATGTATTTATGGATTTGAGTAATGAAAAGAAATTTGGTTTAAATTTTTAGTGATTTTATATTTGATGTCATGTGGATTTTAGTTGGTTGCTCGGTAGTGTACCTTTATCGTGGGTTACGTGTCGGAGAGACCTGCGGGCGTCCCGATGTGTACCCTACGGTAAGGGGCGCTACAGATACTCTCCTGTTATTTGTTTCGACTTGTAACTACTGTGAAGTGACATTCAATTGTCATTTAAACCTTAGACTCTAGTTCAAAAGGACAACTTGAATATATGATGATTAACATCACCAAACTTCTTTTTATTAGCATATGAAGACCTATCATAAATATAGACTTTAATAATAAATGAATGAATATTTTGGATAGAACTTACAATATTGCTTTGCATACTTAGCATAGTAATATCTACAAATCTATTTACACTCACAACCTATATTGATCAAAAGAAACACATTTGCCAACTATCACAATTTTAATTTATTAATCAAATTTAATCTATTAAAACTTTTAAACTCAACCCATATATAAAACTAGATAAAATTACTCATTGAAATAAATGGTAAAAGAGTGGAAAAAAATTAAAGGATGAAACGTTGACTAGGCTCAACAACAGGCCCGAGCCTGGGCAAGGGCAAGGGCAAGAAAGGCCCACTCTCATGAAGACCAAAACAGGACCCACTTTTGGTTCTCATAAGAATAAAATGAGAGAAAATATGATCCACTCTTAATCTTCACAAAAAGAAAAATGAGGCAAATAAGACTCATTTTTGATCCTCATAGAAATAAAATGAGGTAAAATAGGACACACTCTTTACCCTCATAAAGTCTCACTTTTTACTTTACCCATAATCTATAAAATAATATATAGATTATGAAATAATATATTAAATATTTAGTTCTAAATAACATCATTAATTTTAAATATTAAAATGAATAAATATTAGTTTAGAAACTATCTACATACAATTGTTTATTTTTAATATTTATTAATAGATATTGTATGAGAAATTAAAAGAAAAATAATTATTTAATTAATTGATAACATTAAATTGTTTTATTTATTTTTATCTTTAATTAATATTAGATTATATTGATATTAATAATTAAATAAGTTTTGTTTTTATATAAAAAATGATAACGAAAAATTTAAAAAGGCAAAAAAAACATAAATGAAACAAAACAGTATTTAAATAATCATTTGTACCTTTAGTTGTCTTTATGCTCTCAACTGCTACAGTAACACCCGCTACAGTACCACCCAGCTACAATAATTTTACTACAGTACCTTCACTGCTACAGTACTTCTCCGACTCAGCTGAGTCCCCATAATAATAATTAGGCCGTTACGGCCGCCGCTCACCACCACCCTGCAATGGCATCCACCTCTCACACAGCAAAAAAAGTCAGACTGCGGGAGAGCGAGGATGACCCCCCTCTCACAGAACAACCAGCAATCCAACCTACCCCCAGTTATAGTGTCGTGGTTTCAGGTCGACCCACAGCGGTTGACCCGGGTATTGATCTCACCTGGCCGGCAGAACCAACCATCGACCCGGAAGAGGGGGACATTACACTTGTCCAGGGACCAAACGGATTAGGCATAGATCTGTCTTCCTCCTTCCCCACTAAATTAGACACGGTCTGGGCTCAGGCGATTGTGGTTAAGCTTCTGGGACGCCGGATGGGTTTCAATTTGCTCAGGGATCGACTTCTTACCTTATGGCATCCGCGTGGTCCCCTGAAAATCGTCGACTTAGAAAATGGCTTTTATTTGGTTAATTTTAAGGAGGAGAGGGACTACATTCATACCTTAACGCAGGGCTTTTGGATTGTCGCCGGCCACGTGCTGTCGGTCCAACCATGGTCCCGGGATTTTCGTCCCTCCTCTGGCCGCATCACCCATGTCGTCGCTTGGGTTAGATTTCCAGGCCTACCTATTGCCCGCTACCATCCATCCATCTTAGCCGCACTCGGAAACCTGGTTGGAAAAACCGTCAAGATTGATGAAATGACCCAACAAACATTCCGAGGTCGCTTCGCTCGTGTAGCTGTTACCTTAGATCTCAGCGCCCCTCTCCGATCGACAGTCGAGTTAGATGGGGAACGCATTCCGGTAGCGTATGAGGGTCTCCCTCAAATCTGCTTTCACTGTGGACGGGTAGGGCATGAAACCACTGTCTGCCCCTCGTGACCCGAACCACCGTCGTTCCCTGCGACAGCCCCTACGGCTCCACACCCACCAGCAGTTGAGTCCGCTGGCACCGCTCCCCCCCCCCTCTACTCTTCCCCCCATTGATTTTGGCCCCTGGATGCAAGTGACCCGCAGACCTCGCTGGCCTCCTCCATCCACCGATGAGTCTAGGCGGGACAACCCACCTCAAGGGGTGGTCGTTGGCTCCCGCGGTTCTCGCTTCTCGACCCTCCCTCTTGAGGCGTCGACCGACGCACCAACTGTTCTCCCCCCAACGGTCGCCTCGACTTGACCCCCTGTCGGTCCCTTCTCGTCTGGAACAAACCACCGACGCACTAAATCCCAAGCTCCTTGTCCAAACGAGACGATAGGCGCAAGAAGGGCGCACAACTGGACGTTTCGGGCCACAAATTAAAGCAAACGGGGGCGACGTCGTCTTTCAGCCGGTTGGGCCATTCCTTGGGCTCCAATTCTTCTCCAGGCCCAGCTAACCAACCTCCTTCTCAGCTGGTCTTCAGCGCAGCCCAGCCCACCTCCACGGATCACCCAACCGCACCTCTCGTCCCAGGCCCCTCTTCCATTGGGCCATCCCGGAGCTCCTCCGCCGGCCCACCCTCTCACACGCCCACTTCGGGCCACGTTGCGATCTCCATCCTATCGCATGAGGCCCTGATCTCATCGGATCCTGCATTCTCTTAGGCCACCCCTGCGGGCACCCTCACTGGGGCGCCGGACACGGTCCATACAGACCCCCTCGGCCCCTCATACATTCAACCCTCTCCCTCTCTCCCGGAGGCGCCGCCCCCTCGACCCCCCGACCCAACTCCTGTATCTCCGTATGACAGGGATATGCCAGCCTCTTCTGATACGACGATGGAGGATCCCGTTCCCTCCCACGAGTCTCTGCCTAGTCTTGTTTCCATGGGGCCAGCTAACTCGATTCCGACCGGCTCGAGTTAGTACCTTTCCTCCAATTGCGGTTATGACGATTTTTATCTGGAATTGTCAAGGGGCTGGAGGTCGGACCTTCAAGCCCATTCTGCAGAACTATCTTCGTCTCCACCAGCCCCGCCTGGTGGTCATCGTTGAGCCTCGAATTAGTGGCGATCGTGCTCTGCGAGTTATTCGGTCTCTGGGCTTTCGCCATTCTTATCGGGTAGAGGCTACGGGCTTTTCGGGTGGGATCTGGCTACTTTGGCGAGAGACGGTCGCTGTCCACATTTGCCTAGCCCACCGCCAATTTATCCATGCTCGCGTTCAGTGGGACACCCAGTTATTTGAATTTACTGCTATCTACGCGAGCCCTCAGGCCACTTTCCGGAAATATCTTTGGCATTATATGGCGGCTCTGGCCCCTACCATCACTGGCCCCTGGCTACTGGGTGGGGATTTTAATGCCAAATTGGAAAGTGCCGATCAACGTGGGGGTTCGCGTCTTCAACCCCGTCACAATCCTCTATTTCGGGATTGCCTGCAACAATGTCATCTCTAGGATCTTGGCTTCTCCGGTCCGAGATTCACCTGGAAGCGGGGCAACCTTCGGGCACGTTTAGATCAGGCTTTTGGTTCTCCTGCTTGGTTCTTGACCCATCCGAACACCCGGGTTCAGCACCTGCCTTTTCTCAAATCCGATCATCGGCCACTGCTTATTAGGTTCCTCGCTCCTGATCCCCCCAACCCTCCACGCCGGCCTTTCCGATTTCAATCAGTGTGGCTCACTCACGACTCTTTCTCCCACGTGGTTGCCGATAACTGGTATCCTAGCTCCATGGACTTTAGCAGAGCTCTCCAACGTTTCTCGGATGCGCTCCACCATTGAAACACCACGGAGTTTGGGAATCTCTTTCATCGGAAGAAACGTCTTATGGCCAGGCTCGAGGGCCTTCAACAACCTGTGGAGGATACAGATTCCCCCTCCCTCCATGCGTTTGAGACTTCTTTACGGAATGACCTCAAATCCGTGCTCTACCAGGAGGAGCTCTTTTGGCACCAACGGTCTAGGAGCCAGTGGCTCGAGCAGGGCGACAGGAAAACTCAGTATTACCATGTGCTCACTCGGACTCGGCGACGTCAATCCCGCATCCTCGCTCTTCCCGATGGACATGGCAATGAAGTCACCAACCCCGCGGAGCCCCGCGGTCTGGCTAAGAGCCATTTGGAGGAGTTATACCGATCAGAAGGCAGCTCTTCGCTCCCTGGGTCCCTTCCCGGGCAGTTCCCTCCTTCCCCGTCGCATATGGCTGAGGACCTCATCCGTCCACTTCGGCCTGAGGAAATCACGGAGGCATTTTTTTCCATGCATCCTAACAAAGCCCCAGGATTGGATGGATTCACAGCTCTGTTCTATCAATCCCAGTGGGACACCGTCGGCCCCTCCCTGATTCACTTCCTCCAGCGGACATTTCGACACGAAGTGTGGGAGTCGGCTATTAATCGCACGGTCATTGTCCTTCTTCCTAAAACCCCCTCCCCCACTTACATCTCCCAATTCCGTCCCATTGCCCTCTGTAATGTGCTCTATAAAGCCCTCTCCAAGGTTATCGCTAATCGGCTCAAACCGTATCTCGAGACGCTGGTCCACCCGACTCAGTGTAGTTTTATGCGACGTAAAACTGGTAGGACGAGATTTATGGCCGTCAAGGTGGACCTAGAAAAAGCGTATGACTGCCTGGATTGGAACTTCGTTCAAGCTACCCTTCAAGATATTGGTATTCTAGCTTCGCTTCGATCGTTTATCATGAAGTGTCTCACCACAGTGTCCTTTCGGGTGAATTGGCATGGCGAGCTGAGCGAGGAGTTTAAGCCTTCTCGCGAACTTCGGCAAGGAGACCCACTTTCTCCGTACCTTTTTGTGCTGTGCATGGAACGCCTTGGTCATGCGATCACCCATGCGGTGTCCTTTGGGCATTGGCGTCCGGTTCGCCTCAGCCGTCATGGCCCCCCCATTTCCCACTTATTCTTTGCTGACGATCTCATCCTTTTCTCCGAAGCTTCTCTCAAGCAGGTTCACGTTCTTCGGGACATCTTGGACTCCTTCTGTACTGCGTCGGGATAACGCGTGAGCCCCGCAAAATCACGTTGTTACTTATCCAAGAATGTCCCTCCCTCGACCGCCAGAGCCTTCAGCCATGCGCTTCGTTTTCCCCAAACCTCCGACCTCGATCGATACCTTGGGGTTCCCCTCCTCCATCAGCGGGTTGGTAGGCATACTTATCAACATATTCTTGACACGGTCCATCATCGTCTGTCGGGTTGGGCTCTGTCTACGCTGTCCTTCGCTGGCCAGGTCACCTTGGTTCAATCGGTCCTATCCACTATTCCCAGTTACACGATGCAGACTGTCCGGTTACCGAGAGGATTGTGTGACGCTATAGAACAGGCCATGCGGCAATTTTTATGGCTCGAGCCAGGACAGTCGCAACATTCCCCTGATTAGCTGGGATGAGGTTTGTATGCCCAAAAGCCAGAGGGTTTGGGTATTCGTCGAATTAGGGAAATGAACGATACTTTCCTGGCCAAACTCGGTTGGGCCTTGATCCACAATCCCACTGCCCTCTGGGTCCAGGTGCTCTCTGGTAAATATGTTTTTGATCGTCAGCGCCTTCCCTCCTCCCTTTCTTCCGTCGGGGGCTTGATGATGTGGAGGAGCATCCACGCGATATGACACATAGTGACTCAGGGCCTGCAGTGGCAGATTGATGATGGTACGACGACACGCTTCTGGCTAGACCCTTGGGTCACGGGCGTTGACCCACTCCTTTCCTACTCTACTCAGGACATTCCGGCTTCCCATTTTGGCCTTCGAGTCCAACACTTTGTGAGCCCCACCAGCCAGTGGAATTTCGTGGCCTTTCAGGATTTCCTTCCGCCATCGATTAGTCGCACTATAGCTGGCATATTCCCTCCCTCCCCGCTTCTAGGCCCTGATAGGTTGATCTGAGGGGCCACTGATCATGGACAGTTTACCGTGGCTTCGGCCTACTCCCTGATTTTGGGCCCCACACCTGACGATCCGTCTGGCATTTGGAGGACCATTTGACAGAGGTCGGGTTCTCAGCGGGTGCGCTCTTTCTTATGGTTACTAGCAAAGGATTGCTTGCTCAGTAATCAACAACGGGTGCGCCGCCACCTCACCACCGACGGTACATGCCCCCACTGCTCCCAAGACGAATCCTCTTTTCATGTCGTTCGAGACTGTCCGCTCGCTCACCAGGTGTGGGCCTCTCTCCAACCCAACATCGACACATCACCTTCTTTCGCTCTTCCCACCAAGGACTGACTGCACCATAACCTACTCCAACATCGACGAGCTCAGGGCCAGGATTGGGCGCTTCTTTTTGGGTTGACCTGCTGGGCCCTCTGGACGTGGCGGAATAAGGCTATTTTTGATCCTACTTTTGTGCGACCTATCTCACCAACTGTTTTCATCTTGTCTTTTGCAGATCAGGTTCAAAAGTCTTCATAGAGGCACCGTCTGGGCATCTGCGGCTCCCGCCCTCGCCGGGAGCACCGGATCGGTTGGTGTCGGCCGCAGACTGGATGGGTCAAGTTGCACACTGATGGGGCTTGCAACCACGATCAGTTCACGGCCTCGGCTAGTGGCCTCCTTCACGATAGTGACGGCAATTGGCAAGGCGGCTTTTCTCAGTTTATAGGCTGGTGCTCAGCCCAGTTAGCGAAGCTCTGGGGTGTTTACACAGGACTCTCCTTGGCTTGGCAATTGGGTTTTCGTCGGCTTGAGCTGGAAGTGGACTCCTTGGGGGTACACCAACTACTTTTTTCGGTGGCCTCTCACACTCAGTCGGACAACCCTATAGTCATGGGTATTCGGGACCTCCTTAACCGCAACTGGTCTGTTGTTCATCGGCATGTGTACCGAGAGAGCAACAGATGCGCAGACTGGCTCGCTTCCCAGGCCGGGTCTATCGTTCTTAGTATCACTTATTTTGATGTTACACCTTTAGGGTGTCTTAATCTCCTCCTAGAAGATCAGTCGGGTCGCTGTTTCTCCCCACTCATTTAGTTTCATGTATACTCTTGCCCTTTATACCAAAAATAAATAAAATAACAAGCAAACAGACTCCATCCAAGTATCAGTCCAAATAGGCAAATAATTACTAACTATAGAATCTGCATTCTTAAACGTTGAATGCATACTTATGGTTTCTTCTTGTGAAGGCATAACTTGAAGTTGAAGTCAACTGCCTTTTTTTCTTACACAACTCAGGTATATATTCTAAGTTTTCTATACTTGCTCCCGTCTCAATCACATCACGCCAGTACTTTGTCTTTAAGGGGAAAGGAGATGCCCAACTGCTTCACACACCTAACTTCATGCACCCGTGTCTTGAACTTTTTGCCCCACTAGCAATCAAAACCAAGGCCCCACCTCTAGCGACATGATAAGCTTTGCCCAGGAGTAGTTACAAGAGCAGTGTAAACGACAGGGTAAAGAAAACTAAAGTTCCAAACACACTACATTATTGGTCCTCTCTAGCTGAAGGAAACTTCTTTGAGCTTCACTGTTGATAGATTTGGTTGTTATAGTGTCCTTTTGTTTTGGTTTTGGGCATAGCCCTTCTTTACCATGCTCTTGCTGTCTTCACTTTTGATAGTGTTAGTACCGGTCATTTGAGATCAATTTTCTAATCCTGATAGTAGGCGAAATGCTGCTTTCCCTGAAGACCTGTCAATGTCGGTTTCTAAATTCAATGATTGTTTCTTGATGTGGATTTTAATTTCTAGAAACCAAGTTGGTCACTTCAGATTTAGTTTCTCTTTTACTTTATTAAAGTTTATGGTTGTGAAATTTCTCAGTATATTCTGTCATGTATTACCGGCCGCAGGTAAGTTCTTAATGGCGATGTTTGCTTCTCTGCTTCTTGAACTACTTTCTATCTGGTGCGGAGATTATCAAGTTGTTCTGCATTTTATTCTTTGGTTGTTTTGGATTGGTGAAATTTCTCATCAGGCAGTTCTTTAGCTGCTTCACACGGTCCAGAATCTTGTGCTTCTGGATCTTCTTTTTTGGAAAGCTGAACTTGGGATTTCCTTCAAAACTAACAATTTACTCAGTTCACTTTATGAGATCTAACGGATTATAATGCAAATTTTAGAAACATAATGGGTTCAAATTCCAGTACAATACATCTGCTGTCCATCTAAATTAAATCTTAATGCACATTCCATACTTCAGATTTTGGTTCTGATTGTAGGGTTTTTTTAATTGTTTTCAGATACTATGATAAGCTTTGCAGTAGTTTTAGTTGCAAAAATTGTTAGGTCTACATATGGACTGTGCCATGTGTGGAAAACTGACTGACTATTGTATCTCTTTTGGATGCATAAAGTTTGTCCATCAATGGGATACACTATGTCCTTGCTTTTCCTTTTGGCTTCCCTGTCTGTGAATCTGGCGCAAGAAGTTTCACATGCTACAATTGTAGTCCACAGCCGCACTCCAATTGCTGAAACTGATGATAGTTTTATCTGTGCAACCCTTGATTGGTGGCCTCATGATAAGTGCAACTACAACCAATGTCCATGGGGTTATTCATCTGTAATTAATTTGGTAAGACTATTCAAATGACTTCTCATTGTGACATCAAATGAGCTCTTGCGCATTTAGTTTGAGATTTTACCTTTCGTCCCTTAAAGTATGTGGTTAGAATGGTGAAGCAATTCTAGTTATTTCTCTGGTTTTATTGAATATTGTCAGGACTTGTCTCATCCACTTCTAGGAAAAGCTATCCAAGGTTTCGTACTAGTTTTTAATAGCTGATCAAGCTTGATGTGGGATGTCCTTGTACAACACGATACTTACCTATGGCTTTACAGCTTTCGGTCATTTGAGAATAAGAATTGGAGGATCTTTGCAAGATCAAGTTTTGTATGATGTTGAAAGCTTGAAATCTCCTTGCCATCCATTTAGAAAGGAGAAAGGTGGGCTCTTTGGATTTTCAAAGGGTTGTTTGCATATGAACCGCTGGGATGAGCTGAACCGCTTCTTCAGCAGAACAGGGTAAGGGTCTGTACTGAGAAAATACCTTTTCTCCATAAATTCTATTTATTGACTTAAATTAACAATGAATAGGAAACAAAAACGCTTGTTTAGTGGTTGATTCAACAATGTCTTACGGCATTACTATGGTATTGATCAAAGATTTGAAAGGGGAAGATGAGGTGCTTCCTTTTGTCAGATGAGGTGCTTTCTTTTGTCTGATAATCACTAGAATATGGCATTTGTGCAGGGCCATTGTTACTTTTGGTTTAAATGCTCTTCATGGGAGGCACCGGATCAGAAAAGGCGTTTGGGGTGGAGCTTGGGATCCTAGTAATGCCGTTGGTTTTATGAATTACACAGTCTCGAAGGGATACAAGATAGACTCGTGGGAATTCGGTATAAGATTTTAACGATGTTCGCCCACATTTTTGGCTCTTTTTCTTGTGACACAACTTTCATAGTTCCTTGTCATTGTAGGTAATGAACTGAGTGGAAGTGGTGTTGGTGCAAGCGTTAGTGCTGAACTCTATGGAAGCGATCTGATTAACCTCAAGGAAATCATCAATGATCTGTACAAAGACACTGACATAAAACCTTCTCTTGTGGCACCAGGAGGATTTTTTGACAAGCAATGGTTTGCTAAACTTCTTCAGGTTTCAGGTCCAGATGTAGTCAACATTGTGACCCATCATATATACAACTTGGGTCCAGGTACGTTGTTACTGTGGTAAAATTGTTCTTATACATGTTGATAACGTAATATATTGATCCAACAAGCCTTAGCTCACTCCTTCGCCTAGTCTGCTATTGGGTTTAGTTTGAGTCCTTGTGTTGAAACAAAATATACGTACAATTGGGTATTGTATATATGAATAGATACTGAATGTAACCATCATATGTATGTTTATGAGTTAAACTGCATTTTTTTTCCAATTGAAGTTAACTCAACTGGCATCTGAATTTTACGACTACAAGCCAATCTTACAAGGTGTAGAGGAATATTGTCCATCTGAATCAAGCTAAAAGTATGATTTTTAAGAAATGGAAAGAATAAGAATGCTTGGTCCTAATGTTTAGATCATAATTACTAACAATTACTGAAGTTCTGGCTAGGTGAGTCTGGTATAAGCTGCATAAGTTCACTCGATGGTAAACAAATGAATAGGAATAGAAACGTTTCAAAGTTATTACACGTGCACAGGATGCCTGTCATGTTCATGTGACAAATTAGGCATATAAACAATAATTTGGTAGATAAGGAAGCAAGTCAATCTGAACTACAATCATGTTTTACAGTTTTCTATAAATTGATCTGGGATTGATTTGAGACATAAGTGAGCAACAATGACCAGACACACAAGTGTGCAACAACGACTAGACGCACATCATTGTTCTTGGCATCACTTGTCTATTCCTGGAATTGATTGATTATATTTCAATTTAGGTGATGATCCCAACCTTGTGAAAAAGATACTGGATCCCCATTATCTGAGCAAAATTGAAGAAACATTTAGCAATCTTGAGCGGACCATTAAGCAGAATGGTCCTTGGGCCTCTGCTTGGGTTGGAGAATCTGGTGGGGCATATAACAGTGGTGGTCGTCAGATATCCAATTCATTTATAAACAGTTTTTGGTAAACTTGCTTAGCCTACTGCTACTGTGTACACTTTTTGGCAGGCTAAGAGAAGAGCTTGCCATTGAGCTATTACACTCCTTATTCTCTTGATGTGTTATACTATTAGGTACCTGGATCAGCTTGGAATAGCATCCATGTACAACACAAGAGCATATTGCAGGCAGACATTGATCGGAGGAAACTATGGTCTCCTTGACACAGCTACATTTGTTCCAAACCCAGATTATTACAGGCAAGTAGAAGTTTCAAGCTTTTGATGGAACATGTATATGTATATATACACACACACAATGATTTACTTGGATGAAAGTCTTTGTTCCCTTTCACATGTTATCTAACTCGAGCTTCTTTCTTATGTTGGATATGGTTGTGAACAGTGCCCTTTTATGGCATCGACTTATGGGGAAAGGCGTTCTAGCTATTCACACCGATGCTTCACCATTTCTACGCTCTTACGCACATTGTTCAAAAGGAAGGGTAAGTCTGTTTATCACATTCTGTATTTTCATCACTTTATTGGCTGTCAGAAAACAATATTTGGACATGTAGGAGTTTTGCACTTGTACCTATGGCACACAGCTCTGGCCTACTGATAATATCTTAACCTGAATAAAGGTTTCGTAATTCATATTACCTCTGGATGCGTAAATTTCATTCACATATTTAAATTTCAAGTTCTTGCCATACTTGTAACAGCCTGGTATAGCTCTGCTATTGATCAATTTAAGCAACCAGACCAATTACATCATCAGTGTTCAGAATGACTGGAATTTGCTCATCAGAAAGAACTTTGAGACCCCTTTCATGCGTGGCCTGAAGAGATCAGTATCGTGGGTTGGAAGTCAAGCGTCAGATGAAACGTTAACTAGAGAAGAGTATCACTTGACGCCGCAAGAGGGGCACCTCCAGAGCCAGACAATGGTTCTTAACGGAATTCCATTGGAGCTTACAGAAGATGGTGACATCCCACAATTGGACCCTGTTCATGTTGAAGTAAAATCTCCCATTTACATCAATTCCTTGTCCATTTCTTTCATAGTGTTCCCTAATTTTGATGCTCCTGCCTGTGCATAATTTCCATGCTCTTTGTATCTTGCTCTACTACCACGTATGTAAGAAGAATGTAATTCTTATCCATTGTAATTATAACAATTTATAGCTTTTACATGTCTGACAGAATAAAATAAGGTGATATTCATCTTACATCTAACGAGATATTATTTCCATGCTACTCCTATATATCTCGAGGTCTGATCCTCTGTCCAATATTATGATGTCTTATTGTGTCTAGTGAATCTCAGCCATTTATTTATGCGGGACCTGCATTTATTTATACAGGACCCACGCGAGACTCACATAAATGAATGACTGAGATTCACTGGACACAATAAGATACCATAAAATTGGACAGAGGATCTGGATTCATATATCTCTGTGTTAGTTGTAACTCTGGATGTATACAACGATTAAACAGTTTTTTTTTTCTGTTATTCTCTTTTGACTAAAGAATTTAATAGTTCCATTGTGTGTATTGACAATATGCATAGACTTTGCTGAGACCACAACTTTTCCAAAAAATTCAATTACACACAAATTATAATAATCAACTTGATGCAAGATTCTGCATAATGCCTAATTACTCAATTAGAACTAATTTGCAGGATGTCACCTTATCTAGAGTATATGTATACCCGTGTGCTTCAGGATCCTGTGCTTTCCCATGCCGCATGTAATTCTGTTCTTTCCTTCTTACGTATTAAAGATCAAAGCCACATCATTATGTTTAAAAAATGAAGTCTGCATCTGAAACTACAGGTTCCTTGTGAACAACAATGGGGTTCACACCTGTCCGGAATCCATTTCCTTCAATGTTCCTGCATTTGGAACTCTACTTTAGTGACTGCTAATATTTATTCTAATACTTTCTTACTTAAGGAACTCACATTTCTTTCAAGTAAGGATGCTTGTAGAACGTATCTGAATTCTTCCAGTAAATTGATTGTGATCCAGATACCTAGTCGCAATATCATTCAAAATCAGCATGCGAATGAAAAGAGAAAGGAGATAACCACAAAATGTCAAGATTTAAATGAGTAAATATAGAGCAAGATCCAAATCCATACAGAAATTACCTGTCTCAATCTTATATGCAATTATCATTAAAAGAGATCAAGAAGAAAAGAGGCCAAGTTGTCCAGCAAGTGTTAAATGTATAATTTTGGCTATGGCATTCTGATTCAAATCCACCATTTTAGAAATTTATGACTCACAGGTCAGTCAGTCTAGGAATCAAGGCAAGATCTGCCGGTATTGCTCCAAACATTTTACACAAAGTTTTACAAACTTAGAATAAACGATAAATCAAAGTGTACACAAGGTAATGGGCAAGTATATCACCCAGAAATACTTACATAATTTCCAAGTTTTTCATGTTTGCAAGCTGTGAAGGAATTCCTCCAGTTAAATAGTTGTTATTCAAATACATATGGGTCAAAACATTGATATAAATTAGCTAAAAGCTCTTAAATATGATATCTAGCATATAACTGAATAGCCTGATCCCTTGAACGCACATGTCATGAAGTGTTAAACTTTCTTTCTAATATGAAATTATCAATGGCAGGAATCTTACAGCACTTGGAGTCTCTCTTAATCGGCCAATTTGAGGAGGAATTGGTCCAGTCAGCTTGTTATCGTGAAGATCCCTGCCGTGGTAATAAAACATCGATAGGAAATGGCCCAACAATTGACACTGCATACACGTCCCTGCAAGTGGAAAAGATCATGGGCACTATGTGTTTTGGTGAGGCTAAGTTCTTCGGCCTCACATGATATTTAGTTTCGACCATGTGACAGAGAAAGCGGAATAACCAAGTGGGTAAAAAGTCAATATCTTTAACATGTATAAATTATATTAGTACTAAATGCAATCAAACCCTTTACATCAGAACGTCTGCGAGAAACAGGACCCGAAAATGTGAAATGTAAAAGTTTTATTCTTTGATTTTTGTAGAAATACAGTTCTGCTATCCTTTAAAGCCTTACCATGAATAAAGAACAATAAATAAGTTCCCGCTATTGATATTACTTACAACTCTGTGACCACTCTGTAATCTCCCTGAATGGAGCATGTAACACCAGACCAAGAAGGTAAATCACCATCTCCGTAAGGATCGTCCCCCACCCATGAGACCACCCTCCATCCCAATGATGCTTTAATTTCCTTCAATGCTTTTGTAAACCGTATGATACTGTTTGTATAAAACGTTTGATGAATTTCTTATTGATTGAGTAATGTATATATACACAATGAATGATTACAATCTAACCATTAAATACAATCTGTTAGAATCTAATGGCCTCAATATTGACAGCCGGTAATGTTGTCAGTTGGAGTAGCTGGGAAAGCGGTTATAGCAGGAGCTAATCAACTAGTGTACGGGTGCAAGTTTAGCTTTGTAAGTTGCAGATGAGAGTTGAGCTATCCTCAAATGAATGGGCCTGGAATCATTGTTGGGCTTGTCAACATTGCAGACTGGACTTTATTCAATTCTTTGGTACAACGCTCTAACATTCCCTGTCAAGCGATAATGGGGATGAACATTGACGTTGAGCTTGGAGATGAGCGCCAACGACTAGATCGTTGTAAGAGGCTTTGTGAGTAAGTCTGCTAATTGATTTTCTGTGCTGACATATCTCACATCTAATTCTGCTTTTTCGATTTTGTCTCGTATGAAATGAACATCTACTTCGATATGTTTCGTGCGAGCATGAAACACTGGATTTAGAGCAAGTGACCTAGCTCCATTGTTGTCACACCAGATAATTGGTGTTTGTTTTAGATTAAAGCCCAACTCTTTAAGTAGAGAGTGAAGCCATAGTATCTCCGTCCAGATTTGAGCAAGTGCCCTGTACTCAACTTCAGTGCTTGAGCAAGAGACAATGGTTTGCTTCTTTGAAGTCCAGAATATCAGATTACCCCCTAGGAAGACACAACCTCCAGTAGTGGACTTCTTATCATCTGGATTTGCTGCCCAATTGGAGTCACTGTATGTTTCGAGAGAGAAAGAGTTATGGGATGGACGAAATAAGAGAGCAAACCCCATTGTTCCTTTAAGATAACTTAAGACATGCTTGCAAGCAATCTAGTAAGAATCGAGAGGGTTTGAGAGAAATTGGCTCAATCGATTTACTGTATAATTGATATCTGGTCTGGTGTGACACAGATATTGTAACGCTCTAATAATGCTTCTGTACAGAGTTGGATGCGCAAAAGGGGAACCCTCAAGAGCTGACAGCTTGGAACCAAAATAATGCGCTCCGCGGAAAGATCGACGACAATTTGATGGAATAAAGATACGTAGGGTTTTGATTTCTACGACACCTCTCAGAAACTTGTTCCAAGCAATCCCGATGATCAAAATAAAACTAAGAAAAAGCAAACAATCAACACGCCACAATTGAGAAAACAATTGATAAGTGAAAGATGGTTCGAAAAGTAACAAGAACAAGAGAATA
>JANIPM010000007.1:25213071-25223323 GCA_027478405.1 Erythroxylum cassinoides
CAATAAGTCGACTTGTGCTATGTAAGTCGACTTGTCGTCCTCGATAAGTCGACTTGTGTATGATTAGTCGACTTGTGCTGATATCTCTTCATGTATAAGTCGACTTATGCTGTGCAAGTCGACTTGTGTTGCCTTCAACGATAACATACGACCAAATCTCCTATAATCCTCATGTTTTATGCCATTTTCACTTATAAGGAATCTCTTATCTTGTTTCTTCAATGATTAGGCACTTGTTCATCTTGATTTGCATAATTCTTTCATTGAATAATACCTTAAATAATTTCTTAACTAAATCTAGATATTTTATTATTATCAAAACACAAAGGGATTTAATTTGTTAACCACCATTGGTCCAACATCATTATGCTGCATCTTCTCGTTTAAAAGAGGACCAAATTGTTGCTTTATAGATGCCAATGTTAGATTCTCTGGTGGCTTATTAAACGCCATTATAGTCTTGCATATAAATTGGCTGCTCATCCCTTGTCTAGAGAAGATACCTTTCTTGGCCCTTGAATGTAAACTTCTAGTCCATTTGCCCATAGTAGTGGTGTTTTTATTTGGCCTCTTTCATGCTTTGCCTCTTACTAGTTCTTCATTCATAGTTCATTGCTCGTACGTTTGTCTATTTTTCAATTCTAGTTTCTCTTTTTTTTTCAAGTTTGTCTCTTCAAATCACTAGTGATGCAAGAAAATATTTTTTAAAAAAGGCGTTATGAATTTAAGCAACCAAAACGATTGATTTTCACTACCCCACCTTTCTTATCAACAAAAACAGAATGGACTAAGGAATGTAAAGTCTTCAAGCAACAAATCATTTGACATCTATTATTTTTTATTTTGGAATTTAAAAGTTATAATTGACAAACTATTATATACTTAGGCTTACTTACAAGTTATGAGATGCTCTTCCATTATGGATATGATTGTAGTGGCACAACACTAAGCTTCTCTACAACTTGTGGTGGACTTAAGATAGTGCAATGCCTACAAAACATAGTGCTTCACTCGCCAAAAGCCCAAGTCACTCAACTTTAACTATTCGTTTTTCAATAATAGAAGCATAGTCCTATCTTTTAAGTTTGAGAAAAACTAAGCAATGATAATTAAATGTTCACACTACTTTGTTTCTCTCACATCAAAATTGAAAATACTAAATTTTTCTAGTACTTCTCTTTATTATCGTGTTGCTTACTGATTATTGTATAGGACATGAGTATGCCGACTTAGTTTCTACATCCAAATCAATTTGAGTTCCTACTACGACTGCTGCAATTTTGACAAAAATGTATACCACCCTCCAATTCTGCTTGCTCATTCTTCCTGGTTACCATAAAGCAATGCTGTCTTATCTTGCAAAAATGTAATGAAGACCTTCAACATGAAGCTATGCTTCAACCGACAATAATTGTGCTTAATTATTACTGATATCAACTTGATCAAGATCTTGAGAAGTTGCTCTTCTGTGTGAAGCAACACCTTTTATCCTTACCTTTCACAATGGGAGTTAAGAAAAACAATGCATCTTTAAGTAAGAAACAACGAACAAGTGCCAGGACAGTAGCTTATGCTAGTAGTAATACACTATTTCATAAAGAAAGTGAGGATATACTACCCTCAATCCAACGTGAGTAGTGAAGGATATATGCAAAAGTGATTTCCTTTTGCAACATCATTAATATTTTTGATGGCTTAAGTTGTTATCATTTTTTCTAATACCCAACAATTTAGATGTTTTCTTTTTCTTTTTGTTTTTCTCTTATAACAGGACAACTAACAAGCACTACTATTTGCACTTTGAACATGTATTAATTAAAATTTTCACCAAAGAAATGGCAATTCAAATTAGATTTAAGTGATTATTAAAGTTTGTTATACTCCTAACCAATTCCAGACTTTGACATTTAAAATTACTTGTCGCAAAAGGTTGAATCCCCAACCCAAAGGGCCCCCCCACACCCCGGCCCGATGAAGCAACTGGGAGGATGTAAATCAGGTACTCAGCGGCTCGCTAAGGGGGAGGTGAACAACCCACAGGCCTACAAGGAGCCCACCCTCAAAGCCCACTAGAGGCTCAAGAATGTTACTCCGACACTGCAAACCGTGAGATTTGAACCTTGCACCTTGTCGCAAATCTGCCCCTCCGGAACCAACTGAGCTACGCCGTGCGGGCGACATTTAAAATTACTTGAGAAGCCTTCAAAAGAATTTTAGTTCAAGATCTTTTGACACATAGAAGCACTTTAGGAAATTCTCAAGAACCTCCCAAGTCACCCCTAAAGGGACACTATTTTAGATGTTGACATATCTAGAGAATTGATGCTTAACTCTAGGCAATATATTTACATACCAAGTTGGTGGATTAGCTTTGTGCCGGTGTCTGAGCAAGAGAGTTCGGAATACTGAACAACAGGCAAAGGATTTGAATTTAGAGATCGATTGAGATATAAAATTATGGGCTCCAAAGTGGGGTGGAAAGCAAACCCTCTCTTTACCAAACAATCTTTTGATCCTAACCCTCACATGGCGGTGCTTTATACGAGGAACTTGCAAACATACAACTTAGCCAACTAAAACCAACAAATGTACACTAAAGTTAAAGCGCCGGTGTACTGACTTTAAACCACCTCTTCCATTCGACTGACTTAAGTAAAAGATGGGTCCCATAGATCTTAGGGGGGCATCTTAGTTCTTCTGAACATAATCTTTCGCTTGCTCTGCTCGATCTTCCATTCACAATAAGGAGTACTCTCCAAGCATTGCTGGTGCAAACTTTCTCACCAACACATGCACCATCATTACCCACCTACATGCAACTTTATTGAATAGGGTATAATGTTGGAGATGTGGAGTTTAATCTGCTCTAGCTAGTAAGGCACTCTTTTTACTTGTGGGTGTTGGGAAATGAACTGTAATTTGATTGTGTGCAACAGAAAAATTTTACTGATCAACTTTCTTCTTTAATATATTAGTTTTCTAACGCATGCATATACATCTGCACGAAATAAAGCCATGAATTAAGGGAAAAGTGTTTTGGGCTAAGAAACATGTACTTTGCTGCTCATCCCAGCTTTTCTCTACTCCTGAACTGTTGTATAAATTCATGCTAACTGGTTAGGTTACCTGACTTTGAGCTACAAAAAGCTCTAAAGGAGTAAGAATGGTCCAATCAGAAAAGGGCATGCATGGTGTTATCATAGCTTCATAATCTGCTAATTATGAACTCTTTAATCATCTTTTGTATATTATATTATAGATGTCGGTGAAAACCATGGCTGATACATTAAGCAAAGGAAGATTTGTCTCCCAAATGATGCATTCTAACAAATTGGCTAAGCCTTTGCAGGTTTAAGGAAGCCACATGGCTCACGCAACCAACATCTTGTTCATACTTTCCACTCCTCCAGTTGCCAACTGGGGATAGGTTGTAGACTTCTGCTCTTGGTTTCCATTAAACAAATTGTTCTAAGATGATATGAGTGTTCAGGCAACAAAAATTATTGAACACGTACGATTAGTTATTTCATAAACAACTCTTTCCATCGATTATTGCTAGTGGTCCTCCAATTTGATGCTAAGTATTTCTATTTGTTCTTTGACAATAGCGATAATCTAAAGGGAGAATGGACATGAGAAAGCCAATGGAAATTCCATGGGTTGTGACAAGGAAGAAATTGATGGGATGGAAAAGTTATAAAAAGATAGTAAGAACTGGACAAGCTCAGTGGCCTCCACGGCAAAAAAAAAAAAAAAAAAGGTGGTTCCAAGGTTGGTCATTGGATGGTGATGATACTGTTATAATAGAAAGATAAGCCTAAGCCAAAGCAGGGCATCCATAGATCTTAGTCTTAGTCTTGATATAACATGGCACAAAGTATGGTGCAAGCAAAGAAAGAGGCGTCAAAATCTTTTTCTTAAGTCGACTGCCTTGTCCACTTGAGCAATCACTTTTGGCCAGCACCATCGTCCTTACCTTCACTTACAAGTGAACGCTTCTGTTGCCAAATCTATGCAAGTCTCGTACAGATTTTCTATTTCGGCTTTTGTGGTGTTCCATTGTCCAGTAGTTGTAAGCCTCTTCTTAGTAGTTTATCAATCATGTCCAAAGTTGCCATCCTGCTACTAATTAAAGATACAATTATACATTATTGCAATATAGGATTTAGCCGGTTTTAGTGTTAACGGTGGTTTTATAATTCCTAAACCATCCCCTTTTTCCAATCTAAATATATTATATACATAAAGGGGATGGTTATTCAGGCTGGCATGTCTCAGATCAGATAACAGTACTGGGATGCTACTCTCACAACCTATAGTTAAGTCAACTATTAGTTAACCATATGGCTTCATTTCAGTCTCGTTTCTTTCATCTTAATTCTTTTCTTGATCAGCTCAAGTGATGGAGCTGATAATTTGATTGATTAAAGCCTCTAACTAAAATTAATCAGTAAACTTGAACTCTCTTCATTTAGAAGCTTAGAGTTCAGTAACCTGCCTTCAATGGATTTATTCTTTACCAAATCACCATTATTCTTTGATCATCAAACCCACCTAGGATCTAAACTACTAATCATACAGCTGAAGTAGTTAATCAATAATTGACTGAGACAATGCACAGTACTGATAAAGACTCACTGGCCACTATGCGCACATATAATGAGCATGCACAAGCACATGCACATGCACACACAAATTAGAAATATTTAATAAGAAGAGGGCAATTATAATATTTATCTAACCTATAGTTCAATGTTTTAACAATTTTTAAACACTAAAGTTTGAGTTAATTGAATGGATTTAAGCAATTACAGGATGCATAGAAAAGATATCTCATTCGGCTTAAGTTTTGGGAATGAGACATGTATGATCCATCTGAGCCTGTGTTCTTCAAAACAAACAACAGGTGGAAGAAAACCAGAGACAACAAACAGCTTCACATTGTACGAGAGTGCCGGCAAGAAGGGCACAAATGCAGGAATTTTCTCACCAGGAAGGTACAAAAGATTCACAAGTTTTGCTAATAAGACATACGGGTTACGGGATGAGCAAGAAAAGCCGGCTTGCTCATCATCATCGCCGGCTTCTTGGGTTTAGCCGAACTAGAGGAGCTAACATCCAAAGCACCTCCATTTGCAATATAAACCAAGTCTTTAAAGAAAAGACAGCTTGGAATATTACAGATGCCCAAGTCAAGTCAATTAATATCCTGAGCAATGTCTTCTCACAACTTGTGCACGCTAGTGTACTTTGCCCAATTTCTGATCATTTATTCAACCTGTGCATAGGATCTACTGAAGGCAGAATTGGGTGGGATCAAAGGCTTAGCTCTAATTGGCTTGGCTAGGATGTGATGTTCATCTATAAAATGCTATTCGAACATTGATAATATAAGTGTAAAAGGTGTGGATCCTGTACCCATAGTCAACATCAGATAGCCCATATTTTATCACGAGAAAGATACTGAAAATCCTGAGATTGTAGAGGATAAGAAGCCTTATTTGTTTCTTTTCCATGAAAATGAAATACAAATAAGTCATGTTGCATGATGCGTGTATGAATACCGAATGTTGTCAGCAGGATGAGGTCTTGGAGAACTTAACTGCTGCTGCGATGATACTGATTAAAATTAAAATTCCAAGAAAGAATAAAGGTTGAATGAAAATGTAGGTACAGCGAGGTGAAATGAAAGTTTTACTTGGATGCTTAAGCATCTATGGGAGAAAGATGGAGACTTGATCAGCTATTCCTTCCGTGATGCCAAGACAAAGAAAGGAATAGTTTGTAAAAAACAAGGAGAAAAAGGGTGAGGGCAGTTCGTTGGTTAGTTGGTTGGTTGGTTGTAAGTTAACTGGGGTTTTAAAGCCGGAGGGGCTGCTCAAGTTAGGCTCGTGTTAGCCATTGGATTAATGGTCAAGTTCAGTACACGTGCTGATTCCACCACTCTCTCTCTCTCTTTTAACCCTTGCTTCCATGCATGGATTTCTCATCCTGAATAGACTCGGTGAACTCTTTTCTATTCTCTCCTCCTTTTCTCTCTCTCCCTCTCTGTGTTTATGCTTTCTTTGCATTGTTCACTGCTCATCATTACCAAACAAAGGCAACAACCAGACCCACCACCTTCTCTTCTAATTGTCATCTTTTTCAGCTTCCCAACAAGTCAAGCAGCTGGCTGCTACACATTCACTTCAACCTCTCTCTCTCTCTCTCTCTCTCAATCTCTCTTTTTGCTTGCTTTTCTGTGCATCTAGATCTTGTTCTAGCACTTGAGTTTTATACAATCTATATTGGGAGATGGGCAGCTCAGAAAGCAAGAAAAATTGCCATCCGACAGGATTTAGTCTACCTCTTTTAGCTGTCACTTGGCTTTTTTGATCATCCTGTCATCGTTTTCTCACACCGGTCCTCTGCTTCAATTGATCTGTTTTTAGCTCTTCCCTGAATTCTGGGGTTGAAATCCATGGCAGAGGACCAAGAGTTTAAGCATGTATGTAGGTTCTGCAGCAAGAGCTTTCCTTGTGGTAGATCCTTGGGTGGTCACATGAGATCTCACATGATTAATGACGTTTCAGCTCTAACTGATGGTACTAAGATCACCAAGAAAAAGCTCCCACCTCTCACCAGCAATGATGGAGGAGCTAACACTAACAGCAATAACCCTGGTACTGAAGCTTCCGGTTATGGCCTTAGGGAGAAGCCAAAGAAGACATGGAGATCGGAAGATCATGCTGGTGAAGATAGCTCAGCATTTGATAAGATATGCAAGGAGTGTGGCAAGGTTTTCCAATCTTGGAAGGCTTTGTTTGGTCACATGAAGTGTCACTCAGTAGAGAGAGAAAGATTGTCTAACAACAATAGCTTAGAAGAGCAGCAAGATTCTTGGACCAGTGCCAACAACCAGAAGCTGGTCGTGGATAGCCAATCTGACAATGAAACTGCCGCTCCTAATCGAAGAAAGAGATCGAAAAGAAGAACAAAGTACTTGGGCACTGCAAATTCTTCTTCTCTGTCGTTTGCTAATAACGCTTCCTCTTCTGCTTCTGAGATTGAGCAAGAACAAGAAGAAGTGGCCATGTGCTTGATGATGCTTTCCAAGGATGTTGGTCAATGGGGTGGCTTGAATTCTGTCGGTGAGTCCTCTGATAACAATTCTGCTTTCTTAGAACCCAATCGAGCAAATTCCAAAGTCGAGGGCAAGACTTCTACTTTCAACGGTAGCGAGACCATGAAAGTGAAGACGTCTAGTGACAAGAATTTGGAGAATGGAAAATCAGAACTCTCTGCTTCTAACTTTTCTCGGAAAGGGTCGATCAAGAATGACAGAATTAGTAAGTCTCAAATAGATGATGAATCTGGTATAGAATTGGGAGCTAGTTCAAAGGAATTTGGATTAGCTCAAGCTGAAACTGTGCTCAGTAAGTGTAATTTAGGCAAAAGGAAGTTAGGTGATTATCTTGATACAGAGTTGAAGCCAACAACTGATGCTCTGGATTCTGAAGCTTACAAGAGCCCTGTTAAAGGCAGCAAATTCGAGTGTGCCACTTGCAACAAGGTCTTTCACTCGTACCAAGCTCTAGGAGGCCATAGAGCTAGCCACAAGAAGATCAAAGGCTGCTTTGCTTCCAAAATTGACAGCAGTGAAACTAGCATTGACACAGAAGTCTCTCCAGAACCAACAGCAGATAGTAAGCTTACCAAAAAAGGTAGTCCAACTGTTAACTCGACCACTGATTGTGACAAGAAGCCGGAGATAATTTATGGGGCAAAGAAGAGTAAAGGACATGAGTGCCCAATTTGTTTCAAAGTGTTCCCGTCAGGACAAGCATTGGGAGGACACAAGAGGTCTCATTTAGTTGGGACCTCTGAGGCTAGGAACAACGTCACAAATCAAGAACCGAATCCAGCAATCAGGGACCTCCTTGACCTTAATCTCCCTGCTTCTGCAGAAGAAGAAAGCAATGGGCTTGTTGGGTTCAATTCATGGTGGATCGCAAGCAACCACAAGCATGAAGCGCTTGTGAGTATGATCTCCAACTGAATTCTCTACCCCTTCCACAAAGGTCAGAAACAAAGCTTCCAGAGTGTACAGATTCATTCATTCTTTACACATTCAAAAGTAAAAACCACTCAAAAGGTATTCATCCTGATGGCCTCTTTAACTTAGTAAAATCTTGAACTCGGTGTTACAACTTGTTTCAGTGACTTCATTTCCTGTATGGTTTTCCAAATTTACTTTTTTTCTTTTCACTGTAGTTAAACAATAAGTCTATTTGTTTTCAGCTTTCAGGCATACTAATCTATAAAGCCTGGAAAGCCCCAACACTGTAATTGAAAGTTATGTTACTAAAAATCAGAACTGAACAGCACTTTCCTCAAAGACAAGTTAGTCTTTGTGATTGGGTCATCATTTTTACTTGGCATCAAAGAGAAATGAGCAAGGTGTTGAAAAATTGAAGCTTTGTGTAAAGTAATGGGAGAGGCAGATAGAAGGCAAAACAATTTTATAATATGCACAAAGCTAGCATGTGAGTGAGCTGAAGGTGGTTGTTTAGTCACCTACCATAAAACATGACAACCCATCTCACTTACTTCCTTTTCTTCTCAACCTCTATACTTAAGCCACCAATGTAATCCAGGAAAATCCAACCTACCAAGTCTTAAGTAGAAGGGTCATTGTATATGGACCACTTCAACTAGTTTTGCTTGTAAGGATTTAGTTCATAAAGAAAATACCAGCGCAAGAAGCTTGAAGATACCATATCTCATTGTTGAGATCATAATCTAATTAAAAACGATTTTTACCTTAAGTGTCATGCTAGGCATAATACGTCTAGTCTTACACGACTTTGCCATCCTTACAATTACATTTAAGCACCAATTCATTTTTAATTGTGATTTAGACCACTTGTTAAGTACCGAACGCTCTTTAGGAGCGCTCCACCGGGAAAAGCTAATCATAGGTTCTTCTCTCTATCGGAACAATAGTGCCGTTATACTACTAATTAGATTTAGACCACTTGTTGGAGAACAACAACAATGTTGGCATCTTAACACATTATTGTCATGACTAGCAATGTGTTTATTGCGTGCCTAATTCGGCTAAGACTTTGGGATTCAGCCTCTTAAGACAAGCAAGGGAGCTTAATTTAGTGCAACGTTTGAAGTAGTTACGTTGTTAGGCCCACTATAACTTTTTCTCAGCCTTCACTTGTTGCGGAAGCTGGCAGTTAGCGATTCTCTGTCTTATGTGGCAACATGCGACTGACCAGTTAGCTTGGATGTTCGGTTTACCATATCAGGCATTGATCATCAGCATGGGCATTTTAGGCTTTTATTGGCAACTTAGGTACAAAAATCTCACAAAAACCTTTTTTTTTTGCGAAAGTAACTTTAAAATTTCTAAAAGTTGCTCTTATATCCACGACTTTATTGCGGGATTGACTTTGTACTAGACTGTTTATTTTGATGGTTGTTGTAATAGTGTTGCAATAAATATTATTAAGTTATACTTATTTTTAACATCTTGAGCCTTGTTTTTAATTTTTAATTTGTGTAGGATTTTGTCAATTGTAATGAATGTTGAATCCTCAAATTTAGGTGGAAGGGGTCCTAGCGAAAAGCAATACTTTGAGGAGGTTTTTTGTCAATGTAAAATTCGAAGTCATTTGGTTACTTGTTGGACCGGTGACAATCTTAGAAGAAAATTTTATCGATACCTTACCCTTGAAATATTTTGCTTATTGATAATCAATTTATTGGTATATAGTAAGATAACTATTATTTATTGCAACACTATCGTAGGAAAGATGATGTAATTTTTTTATATCAGTGGGCGAAGATTTTGGTGAAAAGGTAAAATACATTATAAATAAATTAAGACTTGAGAATAAAAGGTTAAAGTTTGAGAATAAGAAGTTGATAGATAGCATGTGCATGGATAATGTGCATGAGTCACAAGTTGAATTGGCATAAGTGAAAGCAATATTGAAATGTATAATATTTGAGATAAGAAGATTACAAAAGGTGATATATAATTATAAAGTATATGTTGTAATATTTATAGTTATTTTTATAACTATAGTATTGAAAATTTGAAGAATATGAACTTCATAAATTTTGATTTTGTGTCATTGTAACATCCCGTTACTGTTAGCAAGGGTATTATGGTAAATTGGGACAGACTGATAGGATTGCACTGCATTCATAGACTGAGCATGCTACTGGCCTCTAATGATAGAGGAATAGGTTTATT
>JANIPM010000007.1:25328267-25339696 GCA_027478405.1 Erythroxylum cassinoides
GGAGAAAATGAACCCATTTGCTGAACAGGAGGCTTGGGAAGAATTTCAGATAGGTAATTCTTGTGAATATGATTAATCCAATTACTATATCTAATGCATGTGACAATGTTTAATTGGGTTATTAGAACTCTAATTCTGAGATTGTTATGTTGCAGGGAAAGCAACACTAAAGTTTGGTTCAAAAAATAAAAAACAAACATCTGATGACTATCAGTAAGTATGGATTATGAAATTTAAACTCAGGTTCATTTAGTATTGCATGCTATATAATTTTCTATGAGTTTCGTTTGGTTTCTTTGTTGAAGTTGAATCAACTTGCTAGTATGAAACTCTAATTGTCAGAGATTTTATGATTTATTTAGGTTTGTGTTTGAGGACCAAATTGACTTTATCAAGGCAACTGTGATGGATGGTGACAAGGTATATTCATTAGTTTCTTAGTTTATTGAGTCATGCTTGTCTAACTTCTTGATTTTTGTACTAGTTTTTTCTTTTGTTTCTTATAGTTTCATTTTACCTTTATGTAGTTTGACGATGAGCTGCACGGTGAACTGGTTGACCAATCTAAAGCAAAGTCAGCTCTGGAGAAGCTTCAGGTGTGTCTTTTGTCTTTGGCTTTTTTTGTTAAAGCAATCCCCTCTATTGATTTTTTTTTCCTTTCTAAAAAATCTTCAAGTACATAGAAGGAATTAGAATTTTCAGTGGCATGCAAATATGGACACATACATACAATTATGAATGTTTTACCTACTCAATGGATGAAAAGTGTGATCACACATATATTAATCCACCATTATTATTGGAAGATTCAAGTTAATAATCATGTATGTAGTTTTTCGTGCAATTTATGTGTATTTGGAAGTTGGAATTGTATACCATGGGACAAGCTCTGTGAATTCTTGGACTGTTAAAAAATTCTTAAGGTTGTACCTGCCATGTAACAAGCTCTGTGAATTGGTGGACTTTTAAACAAATTCTTAAGGTTGTCCTGCCATGGAACAAGCTCTGTGAATTCTTGGATTGTTAAAAAGACTTTGGCACATCGGAGTAATATTCAGAAATTTGGAATTTTCCTTCAAAAGTTTCATTATTCTACCAGGAAATCGAGTGACAAAGATGACTGGTGGTGGTCGTAAGAATTATTTCTTGCCTGGTAGTCTAATAGGAGCTATATCATGTAGTCAAATGTAGATATGTTACAAATATGGTGCATGTGATTTACTGATAAATTATTTTAATTTCAGGAGGAGAGAAAAACTCTACCTATTTATCCATATCGAGATGAACTTCTCAAAGCTCTTGATGTACATCAGGTTTAAAATTTTTCATTATCAGAATCTTGTCCTTGAGTAAAAATTCATTAATCCACTCTTGCTTCTGATGACCATGTCGCTATCATGGTTAAGGTGTGCTTTGGTATATTCACTCACTAAGTTGTATTGAACTGGAAAAACATCTCTCTAGGCATACAACAGTATGGCTTAGGTTTATGATTTGCTCTTGGAAGTAACATCTCTGTACTCATCTGCATATTCAAAAGAAAAATTTGCTTACCATTTTCCATTGGTGTTCATTCACGTCTAATGAAGGTTTTACTGCATCATTTTGGTTGCATGGGGGTGAAGAACACCAAAATATAGTTTCTCTTTGTAAGAATAGAACAGGATTTTGTTATATACTGTCTTTTACTGCTTTTGATAAGTTACATGCATTTTATTTCTTCAAAAAGTTATATTTAATCTTATGATGGGCAATTCAGAATACCTTGACTAATAGGCTGGCAGTCACTCTTCCTCCCTCCTCACACACTGGACCAGAAAAGAAAAGAAATAGGAAATGATAGAAGAATCCAAATTTGTATTGCAATGTTTCCATATAAATTCCTATCCGGATGCTAAATATTTTCTTTTTAATTTGTATTGCAGGTGCTTGTCATTGTAGGGGAAACTGGTTCAGGGAAGACCACCCAGATACCCCAATACCTACATGAAGCTGGTTACACAAAGCGTGGGAAGGTATAAAATTATTCTTAATTAATGGTCAATACCTAGTGATAGTTATGTTCTCCTTAACTTCGAAAATGATAGAGTGAGTATAGCGATGAATCTTTACTTCTAGCAGGAGCTTGGAAAGAGGGAGGAATTTCCTTAAAATTGTGTCCATGACCTGCAAGATTAATCTGGACACATACTTATTCATTGAAACTGATTTACTAGCTAAGAAACCTGTTACTTCATCTTAGTTTTTCAGTTGAGAAGATAGAATGGGTAGGATACTTGTTTTCTTGTGGATATCTAAGATTTTGGTTTTAAAAAATATGTTTATGACAGTCCTTCAAATCAAATATGCTTTTTCAACCCATTTTATGAGTTCTGACTCATGATCCTATATACTGAGTTCTCACATTCAATGTGAATATTCTGCAAACTAATGTGCATCCAAATTAAGACTGATTCCTAGACTCCCATAAGATCTTAAACACAACTGATTTAGGGTAAATCTGTTTGACCTTTCTTATAGAGAATCCTTTCGTGAGTACAAGGCTGTGTATAGCTTTACCTGTCCTCAAAACAAATAATATATGCTTCTTGATGCAAGGATAATGAGTGTAGATTCTGTCTGTCTCATGGAGTTTACCTACCTAAGCGTGGAATATGTACTATAGTTGCCTTTATACTAAGCTTTAACTATTGCTTTGCCTCGACAAGGAATTTGTTATATTAGTGATCTTTCTGATAATTGTCTGCCAAAAATGGAATCAAAATTTTTTGAACTTGTATCTAAATCTTAAAAAAAAATCTGTACTGTGAATGACAACAAAGCCTGTGAACCATTTATGTCACAGGTTCTTGTGATGTATTAGTAGAAGTGGAAAATTACGATGATAGTGCTGAGGTCTTTTAGAACTTATGTACCTTCTGAGAACTTGAAATAAGTATGCATAGTATTGTTGCAAGTATAATTTTTTCTCCAATCAGGTTAACTCATATCAACTTGGTTGCAGGTTGGTTGTACGCAACCACGACGAGTGGCAGCTATGAGTGTGGCTGCTCGGGTTTCTCAAGAAATGGGTATCAAACTTGGGCATGAGGTATGTATATTTATTTGTTATTTTCTTCAACATTTCCGTTTGTTCTTTATCATCAAAAATTTTCCAGGATAACTTCATATGGCTTTTATGCAACTTTCAATCCTATGATACTAGCACGTGTATCTGTCTCTATTCTCGCACATGATTTCTTTGCAGTTGGTGTTTTTAATCAACTGTTGTCTGCTGCAAAATATAAGTTCCATGTTTTCTTCAGGTTGGCTATTCTATTCGTTTTGAAGATTGTACTTCAGAAAAGACTATAATCAAATATATGACTGATGGGATGCTCTTGCGAGAATTCCTTGGTGAACCAGATCTTGCAAGCTACAGGTATGCTAAATTTTGCTGTTTATCTGTTTCGCATGTTTTACCATTTCATAACTATGTACTATGTTTCTAGTGTTGTGATGGTAGATGAGGCACATGAAAGAACTCTGTCGACTGACATACTATTTGGATTGGTAAAGGTAAGTAAGGATTATTACTTTATCAAAGCGAGATATGTATATCTAGCCATAATTGATACATACTGATTCGGTTTGTCAACTAATTGTGGAATCTGTTGCATTATGTCATACATCAGAAAGTGTTTCCAAAAGCAAATGTTTGAGTTTGTGTTAACTGCTTCTTGACTGATCAATATGTAAACTGCATTATAGGATATTGCCCGGTTTCGTCCAGATTTGAAGTTGCTCATCTCAAGTGCCACACTTGATGCTGAGAAATTCAGTGATTACTTTGATTCTGCTCCAATTTTTAAAATTCCAGGGAGAAGATTTCCAGTCGAGATACACTATACTAAAGCCCCAGAAGCTGATTATTTGGATGCTGCAATAGTAACCGTACTTCAAATTCATGTGCAGCAGCCACCTGGAGATATTCTAGTATTCTTCACTGGTCAGGAAGAAATTGAAACAGCTGAGGAAATTCTAAAGCACAGGACAAGAGGCTTGGGGACAAAAATTGCAGAACTTATTATCTGCCCGATATATGCAAACTTACCAACTGATCTTCAGGCAAAAATATTTGATCCCACTCCAGAAGGGGCACGAAAGGTTGTCCTTGCAACAAATATTGCAGAAACATCTTTAACAATCGATGGCATTAAGTATGTCATTGATCCTGGTTTTTGCAAGATGAATTCATTTAATCCAAGATCTGGCATGGAGTCTTTGCTGGTCGCTCCTATTTCAAAAGCTTCTGCAAATCAGCGTGCTGGCAGGTCAGGTCGAACAGGTCCAGGAAAATGTTTTCGTCTCTACACTGCCTACAATTATCACCATGACTTGGATGATAACACTGTACCAGAGATACAGAGGACTAACCTGGCCAATGTTGTGCTCACTTTGAAGAGTCTTGGCATTCATGACTTACTAAATTTTGACTTCATGGACCCACCACCTTCTGAGGCACTGCTAAAAGCACTAGAATTGCTCTTTGCATTGAGTGCACTGAATAAACTTGGCGAGTTGACAAAAGTTGGTAGAAAGATGGCTGAATTTCCACTTGACCCAATGCTGTCTAAAATGATAGTTGCTTCGGATAAATACAAGTGTTCAGATGAGATCATTTCCATTGCTGCTATGCTTTCTGTGGGCAATTCAATCTTCTATCGTCCAAAAGATAAACAAGTTCATGCTGACAATGCCAGACTGAACTTCCACACAGGAAATGTTGGTGATCATATTGCTCTTCTCAAGGTTAGCTATGCCTCCATTGTCAATCAGGTTATATGCACTTATTTTTACAAGCAATTAGATATAATTTCAATTGAACAAGCACCATCTTGCTTATATCTTATCGTCTTCATAGATGTACTTATTGGTACTATTTCTCTATTTATGTTCTTCATTTGTTTCTGGATCAAATGTTCTATGAAAATCTTAGTAAAGCTTATTGGTTGATGGTCAAGTTGTATTTCAATATTCAAGTTGCAAATTGCAATATATTAATGTATGAAAATTATTGGTCATAGATTTTGCATTCACTTGCGTATAGGACTTGCTTTTCGTTAGTGGTTTATTAACCCTCCTTACCCTTGTTCTATTTAGGTTTATAGTTCTTGGAAGGAAACTAATTACTCAACTCAGTGGTGCTATGAAAATTATATTCAGGTATAATACTTTAATGTCAAGATCTTCCGTTTTAGTATCCTATTCTCAATCATGTATTCTGCTTGGGCCCTTTTCTCCATTCCTTTAGTTGTTTGGCAGTGAACATTAGAGTTCCTCTCTATGTCCCCTTCTATATATCTGCATTTGTTTATCAGAGCTATGAAGTCATGATGTTTATTGTAATAAGTCTTAATTTACCATCTTTGATTTATCCAAAACTAATATTTTTCCTTCTTCTGTGAAGAGGCACTAAACGCCACTTTCATGAAGTATAGCTGCCTTTTTTATCTGCTGACTACAATGGCAATGACGTCACTTCTCTAATTTGATTTTTCTTTCATCAACATTGCGCACTTCCTTTCTCTGTTAGTTTCAGCCTATCTGGCACGTACAAACAAACAAAAGATAAAAGCTAGTTTATATGTTTTAGTACCTTAATATGTAGCTAATGTTAGAATTCCATCCTAGCTTTTTAAGAAGCTTTCGATAGTTTGCTGCTGGCTGTGTATGTTTCTTATTGATTGTTTTGATTTTTTAAGGTTAGGAGTATGAAACGAGCTAGAGATATACGTGACCAGCTGGAAGGTCTTTTGGAGAGAATTGAAATTGAGCTAACTTCCGGTCCCAGTGATTTAGATTCCATAAAGAAGTCCATAACATCAGGTAATTCACAGGTTACTCTCTGGTGTTATGACTGGGAACCATGAGTACTTGTTTTGGTCACTAGTGAAGTATTTAATATTTGACTGTTACTTCTAGGTTTCTTCCCTCACTGTGCAAGGCTTCAAAAGAATGGGTCTTACAGAACAGTGAAATATCCACAGACTGTTCTTATACACCCCAGTTCAGGCTTGGCACAGGTGAGCCATGCAATTCCATCCTTGTTTTCTCGTTAAAGAAGTAGGAAGCTAATTGTTGGAATGATTTTGCTTTAAAGTTGCAACATGGGAGCCAATTATGTACTTTCTATCAGATATTGTTATCTCTTGGAACTCTTTAATGCTTGTCTAAAAGCTGTTTACTGTCGCTCCTTGTGTGAAAGGAACCATAGAACAGGTGTTTATAGAGAGATCTTTTTGCCCATTTTGCGAAACCAAAGCTTGGAGATCTATGTATTGACTTGCTTCTTTCAGGTACTCCCAAGGTGGGTTGTATACCACGAGTTGGTTCTTACTGCAAAGGAGTACATGAGGCAGGCAAGTTTGCATTCCATTTTAAATCTACTTCTTCATACACTTCTTCCGTTTAAGTGACATTGGTTTGGACCAACTAAATATGGGGGATGACTGCAGGTAACCGAACTAAAACCAGATTGGTTGGTGGAAATAGCCCCTCATTTTTACCAGATGAAGGATGTTGAAGATTGTAAGCCCCCTCTCTCTAACTGTGTGTGTATGTATGTGATATGCATATATTAAGGATCTTACATCAAAATGAACATCAAAATGCTATCAGTTTGATGTGCTGGATGTGCTATATTCAGATGAACATCAATTATTTTTATTGGAGGATTATGTAGAAACTCACTTTAAGCAATTATATGTTTAGGATTTATTTGCGCAATATGACGCTAACATTTGTATATCCTTTTGATTTTGTGAATATGGCAGCGGGATCAAAGAAAATGCCACGTGGTAAAGGACTACCTAATAGCAGCTAGTTGCAATCTGGGTGGCCAGAGGATGGAGAATTGTATAGTATTATGAGGTTATGATCCCAGTTTGAAAGGTAGAGATTATATATATGGGTTACCTGTCAGACTTCAGCTGCATCACCCTCTGGATCAATCCGTACAGCTAATTCAGAAAGTGCTTCTGTTGTTGGTCTTCCAGGCCACTGCAGAATTCGTCAATCTAAACTAAAATCGGCTGTATAAAAATTTTGTGGATCGAGTGTTCAATCTTTCACTCTTTTCTATGTTGTACAAAATGCGTGGGAAAGGGTCGCATATTCACTAACAGCTGCACTGTAGGATTTAGTTGCAGTTAGAGCATTTTCACTAACTGCTGCGGATGAAAGGATTTAGTTGCATTTTCACTAATTGCTGCACCGGAAAGGATGTGTGTAAAATTTTTCTGTACATGGAATTAGTATAATGCTAGAAGGTACGAAGTTGGTCGCAGCTTTTGTCAGCTTTAGCTTAGAAACTGCAAGTAGAGCACAATTCTGACTGGTATGTTGCCTGTATGTGACTGTATCTGGTCTATGACCAATCCTATTAGCATTATGGATTCTTTCATATAGTTATGCATTCAAGACACAATGTGATAGAGAATTTTTCGACAGAGGAAGAAGAAACAGAGTTAGTAAAAATCTTGTATCTTCCCTTCTAAATTGCCATGGCAAAATATGTAAGTTTATTATCTTTCCTTCTATATTGCCATGGCAAAATATATAAGTTTATTATCTTTCCTTCTATATTGCCATGGCAAAATATACAAGGCAACAGCAGTGACTCAATCTACTAACAGTTCTCAACAAACAAATAGAAGATGCTGGCTACTTATTCAGCCGTAGGAAAGTAAATGACTAATAATTAACTACTATTTTAGGGCTACTAATTTGAAGTCAATTAACAATCAAGTCAACTAACAACCAAAACTTGAGAGCAATAGAATAGGACCAGGTTTAACAACTCCGATCATGTACACCAATGTTGCTCATCAGGACCCATGCATCACTTACGCACTTATCATTCCCCCTTCCTTAGTATCCTTGTCCGCAGGGATGAAGTCGGGATAAGTGCATGAAAAATGCCATAGATTTTTCTTAGTAACATCATCGTCCGAAGTCCTTACCCACTTAATCAAAACTTCAATCTTAGGCTATATTTCCCTTTCTGAATGGTTCTGCGATCTAACACTTTCTCTGGTATTGATAGTATGACTGATTCATCTTGAATGTGTGGTAAAGCTGGCAAGGTTGGAGGTATGTTCCCCGTATATCTTTGTAAGAGACTTACATGAAACACATTATATATTTGGGCTCTTGGTGAAAGAAATGCAACCGTCCCAACTTTAGCCAATATCTCAAAAGGTTCAAAGAACCTAGGAGTAATTTCACTGAGTTGCGAAAAGCTACTGAAGATTGGCGGTAGGGCTATAGCTTCAAATAAACATAATCGCCCACCTGAAATTGTACCTCTCGATGATATTGATCCGCTTGGTTCTGTTGAGTTTGACTCCTTTGTTGTCCTATACTAGTTGGGGATAATAATTGAGGGAAGGCTCTTACCTATATAAGGAGGTTGCTATCTTATTAGTTGTTGCACCAAACAAAGTCAAAGACTTGTATGACAAATTTGACTCTAGTTAAATTCCACTTTTGAGGTGAGAGTTGGAGAGTTTGTCTTGTGTATTTCTTTGTGGGTGTGTTGGTGTATTAGAGGATTGAGTGAGAGGAAAAATTGTGTGATTGTAAGAATTTTTTATATAGTGGATTTTCTTCTCGGTGCCCGTGGTTTTTCTCCGGTTTGAAAGTTTCCACGTAAATTTTCTTGTGTTGTTATTTTCTGATATTTTTGTCTATTAAATATTCTTGGGTGTGGGTTTGGAAAGTCTAATTCCTAACAATTGGTATCAGAGCCAAGGTGTGTTTTTCTTGAAAATTCTAAGTATGCTCTGTGGTCGCAGTTTTGACTGATCTTCCACATCAGAAAAGATTTTCTTGAGAAAGGTTCATTCGGTGCGGTGGAGCTTTGGTGTGGTAGTGTGGTAGTACATGTCTATGAAAGTTTTGGCTAAGGAAAGACTTGGTATTTAAGAGTGTCCGTTGTGACCCACCTCTCTTTCCTTAGAACTTTCCTAATATACTATTCATTTCTATGGTAAAATTCATCAAGGCAGAAGAGCACAGAAAAAATGTTAGGAAATAGGGCTTCGAATCCTCTTAGATTTGAGGTGGAAAAATTCAACGGGAGAATAAATTTTGGCTTGTGACAAGTGCAAGTTAGTGATATTTTGATTCAGTCGGGGTTACATAAGGTATTGAAAGGCAGACAAATCTCTGATATCAGTACAAATAAATCTAGTATGAACGATGAAGATTAGGAGGATCTGGATTTGAGAGCAGCAAGTGAGATACGATAGTGTTTGGCTAAGAATGCCTTTGCAAATGTGCATGGAATATCTACAGCAAAGGAGCTCTGGGAAAAGCTCGATGAATTGTATCAAACAAAGGGCGTCTCAAATTCGGTGTACCTAAAGAAGCAGTTTCATACACTGTAGATGAGGGAAGGTACTATAATTTCAGATCATTTAAGTGTTTTCAATGGGATCGTCTCTGAACCGGAGGCAATTGGAGTTCGTATAGAAGATGATGATCAAGCTTTGAGACTCATCTGGTCTCTTTTACCTTCATATGAACACATGAAACCAATTTTGATTTATGGGAAGGAGAAGATAGTTTTTCTGAAGTTACCGGAAAACTCTTTTTAGAAGAGAGAAGATTGGGCAGTGGAAGAAATGTTCCTCCTGAAGGCTCAAACTCTGGTGGTAGCTGGATATCGAAAGAAGAACTCCATGAAGAAAAATGTAGTATGCTGGACATGTGAACAATCTAGACACGTGAAGAAAAATTGTCCGAGAGATAGAGCGGGTTTGGCAAGAGGCTCTGAGTCAGTTAATGGAGAAACTGACAATGTCACTAACATTGTCTTCGTGGATAATGATCTTGCTCTTTAGAAAGGGGGCATGTATATCCTCATGGCATGTCGCTAATCCCAAAGTTGTCATGATAGAGGATGTGTTATTATTAGCGGATCCACAAGTTTGCACACAGACATTGGTTTGACATTAATGCGAGGTGCGTAGTGGAATTTATGTCGATGGCTGATAAACTTCCATGAAAGCCAAATATGGGAGTTGCACCATAATTTTTCAGCAATGTTATTTTTGACATGTGCCGAAGTAAAAGGCTTAGAATTGGTTTATTCTGAGTGGGTATGCTTTTATGGTGGAGTATGATGCTATGAAGCATGATAATTCTCTACATTGAGAGTTATGTTATTTTCAGGAGATCTTCATTAAAGTGGAGTGTGGTTATAGGATCAACTAAAGTCGTCAAGGTGGAGATTGTTGAGCTTTTGACTCATTTGTTATCCCATATTGGTTGGGAACAACAATTGAGGCAAGACTATTACCTATATAAGGAGGTTGCTACCTTCTTGTTTGATGGACTAAACAAAGTCAAGAATTTGTATGAGAAATTTAACTCTAGTTAAATTCGTCTTTTCATGTGAGAATTAGAGAGTTTATCTTTTGTATTTCTTTGTAAATGTTTTGATGTATTAGGGAATTAAACGAGAGAAAAAATTATGTGAGTATAAAATTTTTTACGTTACGGATGGATTAAGGAAGTCTAAATTTCTATATACTAAAGTACGAAGTTTTTCACCGCAGTTACTAAAACCTCTATTCGTTCCTTAACTTCATCTTTTATCATGTCAGAACAGACAAGGAAGTCTCAAACCATGTCAGAACAACAGATAATTAATCTCACACCTGACACCAATCTGTGGCTACTGGCTACCCGTACCGCATATGATGAACGCCTCTACTCGTCCCTACTTGCATAGCATATCCTGCAATTTTTCCCATAGATTTGAATATGACAGGTTATTTGATAGATACCGTGCGTTGTCCCTTCTGGCTTATTCATAATTCATACTTTTAATACTCCCCAAACTTCGAACTTGATCGTATTAATTTTTTATTTTCAATTTTTCATATCCTATCAGCACTTAACAATTATGATCAGTCAATCAACATGACGTGTAATTAAAAAATAACTAATGAGTTATATTTAATTATAAAAATATTAAAATTTAAATTTATCAATTTTTATTATTAAAAATTAACGAATTAATTAAAGAATGTTTAAACTTTCTTCAAAATTTTAATTATAATTCGAACTTAAAAATATAACAATAAAATAGCTAAATTTTCAATTTTTTAATTCTAGTCTAAATTTTAAAAAAGTAACAATAAAATTATCAAACTTTCAATTTTTTTCAATTCTAGCAAGATATTAGTATTTTTGTTAATATTGCTGACGTGATTTACTATATAAAACAGATACCTTTATCAGTTATATACTTTATACACGAAAAAGAATAAACTAGTATCGTTCTAATTGAAGCAAAATGGGGAATACTCTAAAATCTTAGGAATTGGGACTTGGCCATCTTTCATTTGTTGTCAATGTTTTGACAACTATCGACATCT
>JANIPM010000007.1:25408692-25425366 GCA_027478405.1 Erythroxylum cassinoides
GCTTTTATGGAAGAGAAAAGTATTTATAGACCTTCAAAAAATTCATACAAACAGCTACTTTAGTCTGTAATTTGCAGGCAATAGCTTTGGCTCTAATGTGTTGGATTAGAGTATAAAAACATGTTTCTCTGCATTAGTGTTAAAGCCAATGATTCTATTGTTCCACTCGCGCCAAATATAATAAACCAACGCCTTAAATGCAGCTTTGAAAATTTTTTCCACCCTCTTTACAATCGAAGGATCTATTTTATTATATGTGACCATTTTAAGTTGAAAAATTATAGTTTGAAAAGCATGAGAAGGTTTCTCCATTACTGAGCAGAGAAGGTACAATTGAATAGTAAATGGTTTAATGTCCCAAGAGCTTCCTTATATAAGGAAAACACTCGATTGGTGATGTTAAATTTGATTCTTTGGTTCCCAAATTTTGATTCATTTCCAGTAATAAGATAAAAGAATGAGAGGGACGTATAATTACATCTCATATCATCTTCTAACCAGATACTATGGTGTCAGGAATCTCACATCAGACAACTATAAGAGTATTGAACAATTTATAATAATGTATAAGCCTCCCTCCTTGAGTTAACTTTGAGGAATGAATTAGGCACTTCTAACAAGGTATCAAAGCCAAGTCAATTTGTTTCGATGATTTGGAGCGTTGCCCGGTTATGTCCCTTTGTCCAATACGTCTATCAGATGTTCAGTCCTGTTCTGGACTGAGAGGGGTGTGTCAGGAATCTCACATCGAACAACTATGAGAGTATTCAACAATTTATAATAATATACAAAGCTCCTCCTCTTGAGCTAGCTTTTGGAAGTGAGTTAGGTATTTCTAACACAGGGACTGATAACCATTCAGTAGCTTCCTACAAAATTTTGTGGTGAAGCTTGCAGATTTATCCAAGGTCCATTCTATTTTGTCAGGTATTGATTGATCAGGGAAATAAATGGCCAAAGAGTTCAGGGCTTCTTGTCTCCTCAATATTAAGTGAAAGGGCCAATGCTAAGAATTTTTCTTGAAGAATGCATGAACCTTGGCGTTGGATGGTATTATAAGTTTCAGGTGTTAGACCTAAGTCAACATATAGAGAGGCCTTCTACTATACTAATGATCAAACTAGAATGAGGTGTAGCAACCATCTGATCCAATCATGTGTTTAATGTATGGATGCACTATTCTTTGCATTTTCATTATTTGACTAAGGGTCCTAGATATTTCAGGAGTTGCTTTGGCATTTTAGACATTTGATCCCTTAAACAAGTGTAGTTGTGTCCATCTTACCTAGAGGTTCTCACCCTTTGAACAAAGTCTCCATAGCTAATGAGCATTATTTTACTCATAATGCAGATTGATGCAATTCTCAACCCTTCGTGGATTTTATCTTGGTAAACAATTGCCTATCTGACTTTAGGAATTTTGAGTTTTTGTTTGATCCACTCCAAAGAAAGTCCCTGAATAGCCAATCAATATCTTTTATCACAGGCAATACAATATACAAGATCCAATAAGTATAGAGGTTGGAAAGTATAGATTGGATAAGTTAAAGCCTTCCACCTTGAGGTAAACAGTTATTGTACTAGTTCTTAAGCCGCATTTTAATGGAGTTCAATAGAGGGGTGTAGTCCCTCTTTGTGAGTTTCTTCACAGAGATAGGGATCCCAAGATATTTAAAGGAGGGTTGTCATTGGTTCGACCCCTTAGAGATAAGAACAGTTCCTACACTAAGATCAGAACCAACAGAAAGGATGAATGAGCTTTTGTTAGGATTAAAAGACAAACTCGATAAGTCCTTGAATTCCTCTAAAGACTTAAATGGGTAAATCAATAGTAATAGAGTTGACACTTCAAAGCAAAATTGAATCATCAGCAAAGGATAATTGGAATATTTCCAATTTACCGAACTTGTTATGATAACTGAATCTGGGTTCTTTTGTAATCTTAAGATTGGTGAGTTTATAGAAGACCTCCATGTAAATGACACAGAGTTAAGGTGATTAACTAATACCTCTTAAAGCTTTAGTGATGTTTGAAGGTTCACAATTTATGAAAATTGAGTAGGTTATAGAAGTGATGCAGCTCTTAACTTATTATGAAGATGCTAGGCAGCCCAATGGGATGTAGAGAGGAGAGAACAAAGTTCTAGCTCAAAGAATTAAAAAACTTGGTAAAGTCAATTTTCAAGGCACAGCTTTTGATGGATGATCAAAAGTTACAGCTTTAAGCCATAATGATATTGTCAATAATGTTCTTTCCATGGACATAAGCACATTGGCATGGATTGATGAATTCAAGCAATATTCTCCTTGATCTTTTGTTGAGCATTTTTGCAATGATTTTGTAAATCACATTGCAGCATACAATATGTCCATAATCATTTGAAGTTAAAAGGATTGGGCACCTTTGAAACTGGACATAGATAAGTTTGTGTAGCTCAGTGAGAAAATAAAGGGACAACAACAGTGACTAACAACTATTGAAAAAACAAACACTTGTCAGGCAAGAAGAAAGGAGTAAAAGTAGAACTGAAGTTACAGACAAAAACAGAGATAAGAGTAGTGACACTTAAATTAATCGAAGAACAGAAGTAATCAAGAAAACTCTCCAATCCTTACCAGAAGAAAGACAACATGAAGGTAATATTAATAGGAATAAATTTGACTTCTGAAAGAAAGTCTATTATAGTCAATGGATATTCAACTCAACAGTATGTCCCCAAAACTGGAAAACGATAGTGACAGAAAAATCCAAATGAAAGAAAGAAAGAAAGAAAAGAACACTCCCATCAATCTAAAGAAGTTGACTGCCCCTCATGCTATGCTATTATTTACTGGGTAAGTAGGCAAGCATGAGAAGATAAAATAAGAGATATTTTATACGTTTTGAGTTGCACTTTCTCCTGATTTGCAATTAAATAAAAGGAAGAGGCAATCCAATTTTGCATACACGATCTTGTCATTTTTCTTAAGAATGAGAACACAACAGTGCCCAGATTGAAAAGATTAGACGGCCTCCATCTTTTTCATGGAGTCTAGTATCCAACTCTCTATATTCTCACTACTCACTCAAGGGTTTCTACGGTGAGCCTGTTGCCACTTGCCAGTAAATAAGATTGAAAAAATGTTAAAGAAGCAAGAGAGATTTTGGACTGGAGATCACTGGGAAATAAAGAGAGAAAATCAATTAATTAATTATCAAAGTGAAAGACATTGTACCCCGTCAGGGAGATTCCTAGGCATAGGAAGAGCAGTAACATATCTCTGAGGGCAGGATTTCCGAACAACTGCAGAAGATGATGACATCTCAGAGACATCCGCTTGGTTCCGGCCATGGAACTTGGCAAATCGATTAATAACAGAAACTTTCCCTAGGTCTTGACATTCAAGTCTCAAATCCGAAAGTGATAAAGTCTGATCCAATCTGCATCATTAGTCGTAAACAAAATGCACACTATGAAAAACCATCATAAAAGAGGCTGTAGTAATTTGAGATTGACTACATTTCTGCACAAGTATAAAAAATGAGTAACGTTTTGAACACATAATGCATCTTCTGTAACGACTCTTTTCAATTGTATCATTTACATCTAGGCTTGTGTTTGCTACACAACCTTCTTGCTTTTTCATAAATTGTTTTACATGTCATCTGTAAGAGTTTCTCTGAGATCATATGCATCCTAAAATTTATGAGTTTAAGAATATCAACAAATTTAGGTTAAACAACAATGCTCATTGAAGAAAGAGTGCAGTGTGATTTCTAGGGAAGTGTTTCGTGAAAATCTGCATCCATAAACCATGCTTGCCAACGTCAAACAAATAAAAATAATGCTGACAACCAAAACTCCCACCCACCCAGTCTCCAAGAACAAAACGATTAACCTTTTCAAAATGGAAAAATAAAATAATATATATATATATAATGCTCCTATCCAGTGCCTCTAAATCCTATTCATCAGATACCATGCAGAACTTGATGGTGGCAGCATACAAGGCAATCTAATTTGGGATAAAAAGGAACATTTTGATACAGCTAAATATAACTAGATTAAACTTTTTCTGTGGCCTACTGATGTATTAGCAGAGTTAGGCTTCAGGGCTCCATTGTTTAACATGGGAAAAGGATAAGCCCAAAAAGCATCCAAATGCTCCCTAAAAAAGGCTAAAAAGAATGAAAAGGGCCGGATATAAAAGAAACCGAGATGTAGCAACCAACTGACTACAAGAATTGGACACGCAAAGATTTACCTCAGCACCACATTTTCTATCTTCTTAGCTCTGCTCACAAAATCTTCCATAATCTTTGAGTACTCATCACTCATCCTGTCCGATGTTTTAACCTTCTCTGTGAGGCTGAGAACAGGAAGAAACAAGGACAATCATTATACAACAAAAAGGTGATACAAGGATAAACAGGACTCATTTCACCAAACCATAAAAATTTGACCAATTTGATGGCAATGCTTACATATTTCCACTTTGCGATTGGACAGGAGTATCAGTTCCAATGCAGAGGGCATTGCATGCATTTCCTATTGTTGTTCTAGCAGCGAAGTTTGCAACACTCTCACAATGTGAAACAGCATCTGCAGACATAATTGATGCGAGAGGAGGGTGAAAGAGCAGTTGCATTAGCTGTGTTGTCAGTATAAGCCTTCTTCTAGATCTAAGGACTGGAGGTCCATCTTCTAACATTTCAGTCTCCTCTTCAACCTGCCATTGGACATGAAACAATTGGAGCTGCCACACTAACTAAAAGTGAATATTTGTTTGGATGGTGAAAAGACAAGGAGGAAAGTCGTAAGAGGAGATAAATAACTGATCCATTCTCCCACAACTTCCCTTTTTCTCCTCATTTACATACTTAGGAAAACGAAAACAAAAGAGCAAGCTCAGCAATTGTTGAGTAGAATTGGCGAGACCAAGTACTGAGTATTACCTTCTCACTCAGCCGGTTTACTGCCAGAGCCCAATCCATTTCTGCTGTACTGCAGTTATAAAAGAAAAAAGAAGTAACCCGTAAGTTACGACAATACAAAACAAAGAAAATATGATTCAACTCTGCAATTTCTAGAGTAAAAACAGCATTGCATTATGAAATCCTAAGATCATAGTGCAGTATGTGTCAATCACCTAATATTGTGAAGCTTTTGGAGACCCTGTGTCACTTCCTTTTGCCAAGATAGACGTCCGGAAGTAGCACATTTACGCTTTTTAAGTCTCCCCACCAACATATCAGTACCAGTATCCGCATCATCAGAATGTAATATCTGAGGTGAAGTAAAATTCTCAGTTACTGGCAGTGCATGATTCGAGCACTTTTGAAAGACTCCATACTGCCCACCATCAGCAGTAGCACTTCCTTGCGGCATATCACTATGGGCATGCAACTTATCAGACAGCCTTCCAACAGGGAAAGGCAGTTCTGCAGTTTTCATGGAGGCATTTTTTGGTGTACCATATATGGATAATGTCTGCCCATTTTTAAAAGTTCCATATCGATCAAACCAAGATGGAGCCATTTGGGGACTGACATTAGAATTCTCACCTCTAAAAGGAGCTTCAACATTACTATTGACAAAATTATGAGGGTCATTACGTCCAAATGCAGGAACATCACAAGAGGATTCACTTTTATCACAACAATCAGTTGGTTTTGATGTAAAGTTTAGTATCTTAGAATCTCCAGATGCATTTAAGGTATTGCTTGCTGATGAATCTCCGACCTTATTATGGTTTCCATAAAGTGGATGTCCTCCTTGGGGAGCCACCACCTTTGCATCCACAGCACCATCAGGACCTCTAAACCTCTTCAAACTCCTCAAGCTCGGATCAACTTCTGAATCTTTCATGCCCTGATACTGATGCATTAAGTTGTAATTTGGATGCAAAGTATTATTGGGTACTAGCGATTGGCCAAAAGCTTCAATTATTTTTTGATTACTGCCAGATTTTGAAGGAGGTGTGTCATCAGAATAATCTAAAACAGCTTCTTTTCCATGTGACGTACTAATTCTCTTCTGCCCAGAATCATTCTCAGGTGAAACATGCTGCTCTAGGTTTCCTTTTGATTGCTGCTCCTTCCCAACGAAACCATGTGAATTTGGAAATCCAACATATTCAGTTAGACTGTTCCCTCCTCTTTGTGCATTTTGATCTTCTAGCTTCTGCGGTTGGGAAAAGGTTGTCTCTAAACTGTCAATTGATTCAACATTGGACTTCAGCATATTGGATGATACCCTGAAAGGCTGACTGCCAAATGGATGCTGCTGCAATGAAGCACTGTTCCAAATAGCAGGAGACACTTTTGTAGGGACCCCATCCGGAGAGAAACCAGACATGTGGTCCTGCTGAGAAGCTGGAGCAGCTTCCAAGACTGGAAATTGTTGGGTAGAACCACTCGCATGGTTTTGGTTATGAGGAACCAAATGAGAGACCTCATTAGAGGAAGCAATGTCATTATCAGCTGTACTTTTGGATGTGCCTGGCAATGATGACAATGCTGGTTCACTGGTTTGAGCTCTATTGATAGACTTCTCAATCTGTTTTAGCTGAGGAGTAAACCTATCTATAGATAGATTCACAGACGGATTGTAAGTTGACTGTCCAGACCTATCATCGATTTGCTGATTCTCATTGTAACTTCTCACGTAAGGGAAGCCAGCAGAAAAGGTAGCAGATCTCTCTTTCTGGAAATGCTTATTATTTTGTCCAGTTGCAGCAAGCATGTTAGTCCTTAATTCTCTTTGAGATGTTTCACTTGAAAGAGGTACTGACTGGACAGAGGATTCAGAAGCCAGCCAGGCACGGTTCTTCTCTCCTATAATAGGACCAATGCTATTAGTTTGATTATGCTTTGTCTGAGATGAGTTCCCAGAAGGTAATGCATGCTCTGGATGGGATAAGAAATGAGATGGGGGAGCCAGTTGTAAACCAAATCCTTGAGAAACAGAAGATTGATTTTTCTGAAGTGATCCATCAGATGTCTCTGCTTGAGGCATCTCAGAGGATTGAGTGTTGTTGGAAGAGCTGGGCCGCATCACATTACCATGCTCCCTAGCTTGGTCCACCTTTTGAAGTAGCTCAAGCATAGTTTGACTGCAGTATATATATCATTCAACTTTCAAAATAAAAATTCCAACCATATAATAAGATTTTCAGAAGGCCAGGAGGAAAATGATAGAACCATGCAAATATAACTCGTATCAATGACAAATTCTATAAGCAAGAATTGAAATACAAATAGAGCATAACAAAAAAAAAATTGACCAACTGTATGATAGCTAAAAAAATGCAAAAACTAGAAGGCAGATAAAAAATATCCAACTACCTTGATGTTGTGGTTTTGTTGACTGCATTTTCTTCATGAAAACTGGTTGAATGACCCTGTAAATAAATAAAAAATGAAATAATCAAAAGATTCTGACACCTGCAGGATTATTTAGTATGGAAAACATGATATAGTCCCATGAAGCAACAGTCAGCTTCTCACTTACCATTGAGTTTCTAGCCAAATGACTCGGAAAGTTTGACCGCCCAATGTATCCCAGGTCTTGAGCTTTTAATCCTTGTGAAACCTCGTGCACCGACTGTGAATGCACAGTATTTCTTGCTTCTTGAGAAGGGTCAATATCAACCTCCAAATCACCCATGGGATGATATTGAAATTTACGAATTCCAGAAGGCTTCCGAGCAACATGACTGGAAGACTTCTGTTTGCTTCCAGGAAAAGTACCAGAATCATTGGCATTAAACCACGAATTTTCTCTGCTACCAGCACTTGAGGTCTGGTGAGACATATTTTCGAATTTATTAGTTGCATTTTCCCTCGTATTAACATTCTGTGAATCATGAGCTTCAACTGCCCCATTTTGCAAATTATTATTTCCAAAAGAATGAAGAGTTGGACGGGTTTTATCCATATGAGCTTGATACTTTCTTGGAATCTCATTTACTTTAGCATTCACTGAAGAATCAAAATGCTTCCAAACATCAATACTATTACTGTTCGAAAGCTGCTGGCTGCTTTCCCGATTGGGCTTGATGGTGCCTGAATCCGGCACTGCAGCAACCTGACTGTGGTTAGAATTTTCTCTATTAACCTGCGGGCTCCCAATATGACCCCTTGCCCCATACACAGAACTCTTCTCATCAGTACTCTGGGAAGTTTGTGCTAAGCTTTCAGTGTGCGGATCTTTAATAGCAACACCTGAGCTGAATGACACTGAATTATTGTAGTTCCAGCTACTAGGTCTGTCACTTTGTTGGCCAACTATATATGGTGGTGTGCCATGATCTGTCCATGAACCAGGAAAGTTGTTTACTTTTGACTTTACATCTGAAGAATGAGAACCATTTTCGTATACATTATTGCCTACATCAATTTCCTGGTGTAAAAGGCCAGGATCTGACCATTTTAATCCTCCCACAGGAACCTGAGCGGTAAATTTCTGGGAGGAGATATTCTGCAACCTATTGTTCTGTTCTGGAGAAGTTTTGACCCCTAATTGCTGAACTCCATTGTTGGAGTTACCAGATGGTGATAAGCCGCTAGAATTCAGAACAGGGGCAGTCTGCAAACCATTACTGGCCCAATGAAATGAGTGGTGTTTATTACTGTTATTAGCAGCTGGCATCTGCTGAGTCCCATCTGAAGGTTGGTTACTCCTGAAAGCTACACCACTCCACTCTTCTTGCAAACCCGCATCAGCACTAGAGGTTTCTGCTACAGCAGACTGCATGAGAGCACTCCAGCTCCCACTCTGCAGAGAAGGGAATGTGCTAAAACAATCTGAACCATCAAACATGTTATTACCACCTGAACCAACATTAGCACCCTTACCAAAGGCTTCCCACAAGTTGTCATCTGAGCCAAACAAAATCTTTTCTTCAGTAGGATCCAAGGTAGACACAGTTTTCGAAGGAGGAACTTGCATCATAGTTTTCTCCTCTAACATTCCTAATGGACCAACCACCTCTTGCCTCCCAAGAAAATCTGGCATAAGTCCATTGCTTTGCTGTGCATTTATTTTCTGCAAGCTTTCCAAACTAAATCCACTATTTACACCTTGATTGCCAGCACTGCCAATCATTCCTCTGCCCTGGTATCCCTGTCTGAACAATGAATTCCCTTCCTGAGTGCCAACTTGTTCTGAAAATCCAGAATAAGGATTAGCTGGAGATGAATTGCTGCTGCTTGATATCTGTTGCATTGTAGTCTTCTCTGTTTGCAGGGTTGAAAAGTGACTCGGAGTTACTCTTGTTCCAGAGATAGGAACACCATAAAGAGACTGATCAACCTGTTGAGGAACCATACCCATCAAATGTGATGCCTGGCCATGCTCCAAAGGCAATACAGATCCACTTGATGATGCTTGCAAAACTGGAGGCACACCACGGTGATGCCAGTTTGGACTACCAGTCATAAGTTCAGGGTGCCATGAATAGTTAGATGTATCATGTACTGGAATGCCATTAATCAAAGCCTGTGAATCATTGCTAGCTGCCTGTTGTGCATTTACAGAATTAAGTTGCCTTATTTCTTGCCGCTGCAATTGTTGCTTCTGAAGTTGGTGCTGCTGCCTCTGAATTTCTTGCATTTGTTTAAATAAATATTGTTGCTGTAAAAGTTGCATGTCGTTCATGCTTGGATGTTGCTTTGGTGAAGACTGCTGCATACCTGGATGATGGTCATTCATTTGCTGTTGCCCTCCAAAAAAGTCAAAGTTGACTGGAGATTCACTAGAATCTACCCTTGTTGTATTTTTCTGGTTAAGCCCGTAACCATTCCCTACCTGTGAGTCAAGAATTGAAACTCCTCTGGATGTTAAATTATGTCGATCAGTTTCTGTTTCCATTCCCAAAAAGTTTGCATCATTCTGCCTCGATGTAAAAACCTGATGCCCATGCATAAATCCATTCAGCATTGTCTCTTGGTTTTGGGATTGACTTCTGGCAAACTCAGGCTGCAATGTTGCCGGTGAAAAGTCAATACCATGCTGCATGATTGATGACTGGCTGCCATGTCCTCTTTCATAATCAGCTAATGTCAAAACAAAAGAATATACTTAATAAAACATAATATCTTAATCGTATCTCATGCATAAAGCTCAAATCAAGACATCCTTAGTGTCATAATTAGGGTTGGCCTGGGTTGAGTGGACTTCGGGCCGGGATTGAGCCAAGGTGGCCTGCCTGAAAGCCCAAAAGGCCCACTGTCAAAACGACATCACCCAACAGGGTTCTGCACCAGATTCGAGGCCACCCCTACTTGTAGTGATAAATAAATGACAGAAACAAAATATAGAGCCACTTTAGGATATAGTAGCCCAACTTCTAATGGTTTGCACAATTTATACCTGATGGCTGTATATTGTGATTCTTTAAGTTAGAGATATGAGTTGTGCCGATCTGTCTGTGATTTCCAGTCCACAAACTGTTACTTAGCCCGGACCAGCTCCCATCAATGACTTGCGAGTGGTGTTGACCCTGGGAGAACTTCTCCTGGCCAAAGAAATTATGTATCCTATCTCCAACTTCGTTGCCAGGCATAGATAACCCACTCCACAATTTTTTAGCAGCTTAATTCTGTGAGTGCAGAATCACGATCTAAAAGGAACACAAATAAGCCCAAATTTATGCATACAAATAACTGATTAAGGAAAAAATAAATGCTGAAATCTTTATCAGGATCAATAATCTCCAAACCTCTTCTCTTTCATTTAAGAGACACTCTTACTGCAATCTCCCTGCCACTCAAAAGCCCATACTGCATAAAACAATCAAAGACCTCAATAAAGGGTAATAATATCACATTATATCAATGGCCAAACAAATTATTGAGGAAATAGAGAAAAACATTATGAGTTGCCATAGAAATGACTATGATATATCAACTCAAATAACCCTAACACACTAATAACGATCAGCAAAGTGTTGACTCTCATCTACACACCCCAAATCCTCCATTAATGATTTATAAATTTATTTCCTTTTTCTTTCACACTTTCACTTTCCCTTTGCTATTTTCTGGTATTTAGGGTTGTTCTGTTATTTTATATCTCATTGAATTTTTTCAGTAACTTTTTATCTTATGATGTTTGAGTTAACTCCTATGTATAGGTTTGTATTTCTATTCTTAGAAACTTTTCATAATTGAATTAGACAGGAATCCTACTCTGCTTACTGTTCTCTCTTCCTCCCACACCTACATCAACATTTCTCTCTTCCCCCTACTTGCATCTTCTGTTTTCTTCTTCCCCTATTTCCCTTTCTCCTTCTAAGCCCATTTTCTCCCTCCCCGCTCTGTGCTACATAACTGTAACTCTTATGCCATTGAAGAAAAAGAAAAACTAAAACTCCCAACTAAGTAGGACAGGGCGGTAAAATCAATGAAGTTTTTCCAGTTACAAAATGGACCACTTCAAAATAATTACAATTTTTATTCTTTCTCTTTCACAAACACAGTAAGATCTTTCACCTCCAAACACATAAATCTCCCTTGCCTATTTGAGCAGCTAGGGACACAATCTAAACTCAACAGGACAAGAAAATAAGCCTCCAAAATACTTCCACCTTGATGAAATTATACATAGATCTCTTTTGGTCTCTAACTTACTACCAACCTCAGTATCCAAGTACAACTAAATTATCATACAATGAAATCTTGCAAGGCCTACTAAAAAGCAAATTACTAACAATTGCTTACCATCAATCATTGAACCAAAACTCTATAAAACAAAGAACCCACCAATGTTCCTAAATTTAGCCTGTCCTATGCATAATGCATATGACAAGCTGCATTTTAGTTTCAAAACTTATGAAACAACAGATCCAAGCTCATACAGCATCTGACAGATCATTCTGGTCATAATATTCATGATTTTAGAACCAAGTCAAAAATTCTGGCATCTCCTTAGGATGCAAATAATCATTGAGCAAGAAAAAGCACAAAGTATATTTCTGCAAGCTAATTTCTTAACCTGCATCAATCTCTTAGTAATTTCACACTATTTTGTAAATTACATACAAATGGTGAACTCAGATTTACTTTCTATAAATGTCCCCTGGCTACTTTGGGAATTCACTGTTAAATCAAGCAATAGTCGGTAAAACCTTACAGATCCAAGCTTATATAGCACCTGACAGATCATGTGGTCATAATATTCCTGATCTTAAAACCAAGTTAAAAATTCTGGCATCCCTTACAATGCAGATAATCAATGAGCATGATAAAGTACCGAGTATATTTGTGTAATTCACACCACTTTGTAAAGTATATACAAATGGTGAACTCAGATTTACTTTCAAGTACCAAGTATATTTGTGTAATTCACACCACTTTGTAAAGTACATACAAATGGTGAACTCAGATTTACTTTCTATAAATGTCTCATGGCTCCTTTGAGAATTCACTGATAAATCGTGCAGCAACCGAAGGACATAGATAATGGCATGACGTACACCAAATGCTGATGTGGCCAGTACAGTGAATACCTAATGCCGGGCATATCCCAAGCCAAGACCCGTAAACAGGGAAATAAATCAACAAATGACAGTACTTGAATTGGCGAAATCTCAAGCAGAAGAACCCTTATATTCATTGTCAGTGCGTCTAAACATAAAGAAAGGAAAAAAGAAAATTTACTCAAATTACGTTGCTACGTATCCCATAGCCTTGTTCACCACTAGCTCGCTATCTCTCCGACACGCATACAGAGAAATAAAGAGAAGTTAATGACAGAACTTCAGTCAAACTAAGCCTGTACGACTAAGCCTTACCTCACTTGAACTGATACTAAAGCGTGAGATTTTCATTCCTTTTCCTTTTCCCTTCTCTTTTACAAGCAACCAAAGACAACCCAAAACCCCCAAATTCGTACAAAATCTCAAATTTGGTACCAAAATGACGCTAGATCGAGAGATGACAGAGTGACACAATCCCTTTCAGCATAAACCATTTCCACCCAAACACAATCGCAAACAAAAATTAGGAACATGAAGTTGAAACAAAGCTGCCCACCTCTGAGGCACCAGAAGACTGGGGAAAATTCCAATGTTAAATGCAATTTAGTCTTCGCCCAATTTAGGGTTTCAGGGCAGAAAAAGGTAGTTCGAGGTTCACAATTTTCGCTAGACGCCTCCACTTGAGCTCCTCAGAGATTGTCAATTTCAAAGATGGATTAGTGTTTGAATCGGGGAGATGTAAAGAGGTGACCTTCAGCTCAGCGAGAGAGAGAGAGAGAGAGAGAGAGAGAGAGATAAAGCTATGGAAATAGTGAGCGAATTTTTCAACGAACAGAGGAACAAAATTGAGGTTCGGATCCGAAGCTAAGGTTGGGATAACGAAGCAGCGTTAGGTCTGGATCCGAAGCTGACGGAGGGAAGTGTGGTTTTTAAAGGCGGGCTTGGAGGGGAAATTTTGAGAAATGGGGAGATGGTTACGTGGAGAGGGAATTAGTTGTTTCTTTTGGATTAAATTTTAAAACTTGTAATTTCACATTAATAGCCTATTAAAGTTGAAGTCACTTATTCAAGCTTGGGAAGATTTAAATCCCCATTCCAAATGTGTATAAAAACTAATTAATTACTAAAAAAATTACAAACTTTGCTCAATTTTATAATTATAGCCTGAATTTTAAAATATGGTAATTAAATGTTCAATTTTTTTTATTTTCTTCAATTTTAATCCAACGCTATTATCTTCATTAACTTTGCTGATGTGACTTAACACATGTTCCAAAAATCCTAACTATTAATACACATTAGCTAAAATTAACATAAGTGATAAGATTAATGAAACGACGTTGTTTAATCACGTAACTAAAATGACATTATTTCAAAAAAATGATGCAATTTAATCCTTAGATTAGTTTATGCAGCCCCGATGGCCTCGTGCTTTATTTTCAATTTGTTCCCTTCGTTTTCAGTTTGTTTCCTTTACTTTCAGTTTGTTCTCCTAACACCCTTAACCCTTCTCGCATACTTTCGTTTCAGTTTGTTATCTCGATGCCCTCACATTTCGTTTTCAATTTGTTCTCTTGACACCCTCAGCCCTTCTCACATTGCAAGAAACTCATTTTGCTCTCATATAGTAAAAATCTCATTTTGCTCTTGCATCACAACGCAGTTAGCTACGAAGAGCTAAGGACGTCAAGAGAATGAATTGAAAACGAAGAGCTTACTGGTGCACTACAATGCCAGAGTGACTTGGGGCATCAGGAGAACAAACTGAAATCGAATGGAACAAATTGAAAATGAAGGGTGAGGGCGTCGAGGTCGCGTAAACTAATTTAGGAATTAAACTACATCATTTTTTTAAACAATGTTTTAGTTATGTAATTAAATGACGTCGTTGCATTAATCTTCATTACTTGTGTTAATTTTAGCTTAAGTGCATTAATACTTAGGGTTTTTGGAATACGTGACAAGCCACATCAACAAAGTTAACAAAGACACTAATGTCGGGCTAAAATTCTAAAAAATTGAAAGTTTAAACATTTAATTGCTACGTTTTGAAGTTCAGGTTATAATTTCAAAATTGAGCAAAGTTTGAGTTTTTTTTGCAATTACTATAAAAATATAACAATTTTATTAGTTAAATTATTTTAGATATATTGAAATATCCATAAAATAATAAATATATTTCAACTTTTTGTTATAACATTATATATAATGGCTCATGTAAGTCAATGTTATTAATACCGTATCAGCACTATTATTGGATTTAGTTCTTGTACAGTACAATAATGGTACCAGTTAATGATGGGTACCGTTTTGAGTAATTTTTAAAGTTATAAAATAGTCCCTTAATTTCTTAAATTATAAAATGGTCCCTTAGTATATTGTGCTATATAATTTTTAATTTTAGATAAACTATATAATTTGTAATTTTAGATAAACTATGTCCCCAAAAATTATAATAATATAAATTTGAAATAACAACTTTCTCTTCATTTATATTAATATTACTTTTCACATGTTCTGCATATAAACAATAACCATAATTAATATAAGAAAAAGGCAGTTTAATTATCGCAAATGTATAAAACTAATAATAATGCAAAATACTTAAAATGTTCCAATTTACTTCATATGATAAAGAATAATTACATCGAAACATCATCTAGTAAGAATAATATAAGTTCATAACTCTATAAGCATTATAACAAGAATTCATATTGAGGAACACAACTAAGTAAAAGTGAAACTTGAAACAAAATATTTACAGTTAAAAGTTATATATATATTTTTGCATCTATAGAATTTATTATACATTAAATACAACTAAAATTAAAGGAATAAATGTAACATCCCTTTTTCCATACTAAGGGGTAGGACTCGAAATTTTAGTACATGTGAGCTTGAAGAAGGGTTAAGGAAATGCATTTTCTTGCTCATGCATAGTGTTAACATATATGCGCATAAATATTGAATCTCTACACAAATGTACATGCATTCATTAACAACTTCCGGGTATGATTGTTTTTAAATTTGTTTTTATTGGAAATGAGAAGTAGAGGGAGTAGAGAGGGTGATTTTGGTATGAGTTGTGATAAGGAAGGATTTGGAAACAAAATTGGTAATGATCTGGAAAACGTTCACTGAGTATGCTTCAGTCTGTTAGCCATAACTTTTTCTCTAGTTATCCAAATGAGAAGACTCTTTATTTGGACTAAACTAGAAACATATGGCTACATTTCTTATGCAGATATCAAATTTCAATTTTGTCTCTAAGAGTCTCAAAATTTGTCATGAAGTGAGAACTGGGTCTAGTACATTGGGAGCTGAATGTAAAATTTGTGTTTTAACTTTGGGAGAACATTTGGATTAATCTAGATAGATTTTGGTAAAGTTACCTTCTTGAGAGTTGTAGATCTTTATTTTATCTTTCCAACGGTATATAGTATAGAATTTTTGGACATCTGAGTCGAAAGTTATGATCGTTATATGTGAAGATGCAAAAGTAAGACGAATCAAAGTAAGACGATGCAAAAGTAAGACAATGCAAAAGTAAGACGATGCAAAAGTAAGACGAAGCAAAGTAAGATGAATCAAAAGTAAGATGATGCAAAAGTAAGACGATGCAAAAGTAAGACGAAGCAAAAGTAAGACATTGCTCTACATCTCTACCAAAATCATAGCCCTCTGAATCAAATTAAGAAAAATTGAGTGAAAAAGTGGAATGGGTACAGTGAGTGTATTCTTAGATGGTATGAACTGATGTTATTCTACTGAACATACTTCAGTATTTTAATGATATCTTGATCTGTAAAGCTCCAAATGAGATGATTTCTGATTTCTGGTAAACTAGAGACATGGAGCTACAAATGGTATGAAGAACTTGGAATCTAATTCAGTCTCTAAGATGTTTAAATTTCATATGGAAGTTGTGCATAGTACATTGATTTGGACAAGAGTAGTCCAAAAATGATTGAAGTATATCTTTTGAATCACTAAACCGAACTGAATGATTTTGATGTCATTAGAAATTTAAGACAATGGGGGGGCATCTTCTAGAAGAAAGTTTTATGTTAGAATGTTCAAGGATATTGTTGGTAAGACACTTAAGTATAAAAGACATAAGGTAAAATTAGAGGGACAAATGAGACAATTCTCAATCATTAAGGGCATAATTGGAAGAAGAAGTGTTGTCTTGCCTATAAATGAAGTAGAAAC
>JANIPM010000007.1:25440925-25455415 GCA_027478405.1 Erythroxylum cassinoides
CGTATTTTGGTATTCGTACTTTGTTTCGCAAGCGCTTTTGATTCGTACTGATTCGATTGACTCCGCTATTTTCGCCTTCGCTTTGTACTTTGTTTCCGCATTCTGTTTTTCATTTTTCGTTTTCCGGTTGGGATCCGGTTCCCGGATCGGGTCCCAACAATACAACTTGGTAACCATATATATTTTAGTTAAACAGCATATATTATTTCCCTTTGCATTATTACTTTCATTAAATGAATCTTGTATTTTTTAATACCTTACATTATATGAATATCAAAAGTTAATGACCTATATTATATGAATCTCAACTTTACAGGTTTATGATTGTCAAAGTTACGGGCTTACAGGTTTATGATTCTCACATTATTCATATGCTTCTCAAATCCTACATCTTAGCAAGATTCCTACTAGGACATTGTTGTTGTACATTGTTCATATGCTTGAATCAAATGAAACTTTGGATATTATCTTTTTAAGATTGCCTTTTTAAACATATTGTCACAAGCTGAACTTCAATTTGAACTTAATTACATATATACTTACATATGAATAGAGTAGCTACAATTTATTAACTAAAGTTTCATATACAATATAAATATTTGTCATATTAGCCCATATCAATATTATGAATATTATACTGGACTTGGCACTGAATTTGATTTTGGTGCAGCATGGTACCGATCAATATTGAGTACTATTTTGAATATGTTTTAAAATTACAAAATAGTATCTAAATATTACAAAACTGCAAAACAATCTTTCAATATATTATATTATACATTTTTTGGCTCTACTTCAATCTTATCTCAAAAACTCATAATAATACAAATTTGATGTAAAAAAATATTTCTTAGTTTTATTAATATTATTTTTACATATTTCTCGTATATTAAGATGAAAAAAGATCGCTTAACTCTCATATAAATATAAAATTAAAAATAATGCAAAGCAAAAATATGCATTTATAATAAGTGAATTTAGTTTTAAGTATTATCTTTACATATTTCAAAAGTTAATAACAATTTTCACATGTTTGCACTAAAAAGTATATAGATTGAAAATATGAAATGTATAAATTTTAAAAATATTTAAATTTTGTTAAACTAATATATTTAGTTATATAATCTATAATCACTTTGTATAAGTCTACTAACATAAAAAATTATTTAATACACTTTGATTTGTATCTTTACTATTTATTAAATAAATTGTACAATTGGACTTCCCTAGACCCCACGTATTAGCAGAATTTCTACTGAGTGTTGTTGTCATTGTAATTATTTTATATGGGAGAAATTTTAATTTTTTCAAACTAGTCCTAAATTTTTTTTTAAAAAAATTAAAATTCTAATCAATATTTGGCCAATATTTTAGTTATAGATCAGTATTAGCCGGTACCAACTATTACTAATGTTTGGTACGATATTCTTTTATCCAGTACAGTCCAGTATTCAAACCTATGATTCATATACAACATTCTTAATATATAAATTCTTGTAAAGTATATCATATTAGCCCCATGATTTCGATAGTGAGAATCATATAACAAAAATGCATATTGACATTAAACCAACAATAACATATGTCATTAATATCTTCTTCATCTCCTTGTTATCATTCATAGTAAGATTCAATTCAAACTCCATTTGTTTGATTTTTCATCTAACTCAATTTGTTGCTTTTGTTCGTCCTTGTTTGTTCTTTTGATAACTCCCTCGCACACCTCATCTTTAATTTTTCCTTTGTAACTTTACGCTAATTATTGCTTTGACTTAGCATTATCATTCATCAATATTTGAATAATATGAATAGCCACATCAAGGAAGGGGTCATCATGCTGAGGAAAGAACTTACAAGTCTCAACCTTAGAAGCATCACCAAAATAGACATTCATTAACACATTTATTCTATTTTTATTCCCATATTGAATACCCTAACAAAATATTTTTACTAACTAAATTTTTGGGAACCAATAAAACCAGCAAATATAATTTTGTTCACTTTATGAAGTCCTTAAACAAGCATTGAATCCACATAGCATTAAACATTAGCTGAAGAACAATTGCTAGTTAAGACCTAGAAAATGACATCTCTGATCCTGACTGCTTGTTTCTAGTATGCACCACAACATCACCAAGCAATAATAAGAAACATAACCATCAATTAACAATATGGAAATAGCTATCAATCACTACGAAATAAATATCCAATTCATAATGGAAATACACAATATAATGGAACAAATTATTTGTTTGAAAGTATACTTATAGAAGAATAGTTATCAAGATAAGTAGTGGGAGTAAGATTAAATTTCAAAAGTTCAAATTTCATAATAGAACATCTAATTGGAACTAATGCCTTTATTGATACAATTGTTGTATAGTGGAAAGGTTAGAAGACATTGAAAAATTCACTTTCATGATGAATTCAAAGAGTTTTTGTTGGAGATAATTATGTATTTATCATGCCTACAAGAAACTTAGTGGCAATATAGTTGTCCTATTTTGTGGGAGTATGTAGAGACATTTTCCTCACAGAGAACAATAATTCTAATTTTCAATTATTGAAAACATAATTTTCCAAGAATAACTCTTGTTGGATATGAAAAGGTGACAATTTAATTATAGGAATTAGATCTATAGAGATAGATTGGAAGTTGTTTACCTATTCTAAATCTATGTACCTAGCTAATATTCTGAAGATGTTTAGTATTTGAAATATCAGATACTTTTGAAGTATTAAAGATATTTATTATTCTATACATGAGTTCAAGGAGATAAGGATATTTACTTTAGAAGTAAATCCTAATCAAGGTTTATTTTACTTAGAAAATATCATTTAAGATTGAAAAGGTTCCAACATAACAATGGTTGTTAATTAAGCCATAATACATTTTTCATTTAGTATAAATGATTAATTGGATCAATAAATTTTTAATGAACTTGATATAGTTTCTCATATTGTTCGAGAGAGTAATGTACTATAGAACATTAGAGCCATTAGGCATGTAAAAGGCGTTAAGGTCTTATTAAAGATTCAAGGATGCATTTAGGAAAATTTTCTTAATTATGAGGATGGAAAGGTTAGGGCTTCTTCTTGACGGCGCTCTGTCTTGTCAAATCCATGGGCTTACAGAGTTTAAGTGTCTGTTTTCATGAACATTTTGATTTGCCTATATTTTTGTGCTGCGGGTGCAGATCTCGCCGGTGCGATAAGCCGGGATGTAAAGGATTGAAGAAGATGATGGAGTTTGATTTGCAGTTGTAGAGTGAGGAGTCTGTGAGATCGAATGGGTCTAAAGAGATTGATAAGTTGCCGTGGAAAGGGCTAGGTTTGGGTGTCCTGTTGCTAAGCTTGAGAGCTAGGGTCCGAAACGGGGTCGCCGTCACAAAAGGTATGCCTTTTTCTTTTCTTTTTTTAGTCAATGGGTCGTTTAGATGAGAAAGGTGGTGAGAAAGGCGGTGGCCACCAGAGCTGTTACAGAGCACGAGGTCAGCGAGGATACGGAAGAACAATCAAAGGTATTGTAAGCAAATAATCATTGTCGTGTTGTCATGGAACAAGTAAGTTTTTTTTCTCTCTCTACTTACTATCTCTAGATTATCCATTACTTCTGTGTTTTCCTCTGTGTCTCCATCTTATGCTTTTGGGTTTAGTTGTGAGATTTCCTTATCTAGGTTTCGGGTTTCCAGACTCTTTGTATATGTATGTGTTTATTTATGTTGTTAACAGTATCTAGTGTCTATGTTGATCATAGCGAGTTTCATTCTTTGATCTATTAATTGTTGTTGGAGGTCTAAGCTTGTGTTTATTAGTTTAGCATCAATTTTTGTACGTGAATCTCCCTCTGCATCCATGTTCTTCCTTTGGCTTCGGATATGCAAAATGGGGATTGTTTTCGTAGATGGAAGTGTTAGTGGCAGTTGCCCTCCTTCCGTAGACAACAATACGTTGTCGTTATAGATGGAGAGAGAGAGGGAGAGGGAGAGGGCTTTGTGTGTTTCGGAAGCAAGGCATTTATTACCCCTGCAGAAAAACGCTTTTCTGATATTGGAAATTTGCTAAATCTACGCTTAGGGATACCACTAACACTACGCCGTCCACTCCTTCCCCTGCGTGTTTTAATACGAATTGAACTTCTCGCCTCAGTCTTTTTTGCTTACCGTTTTAGTTTGCAAATTATATTATTATCGTAGTTTTGTTTTATTGCTATTTTATTATGTATTAATTTTTTTGATTATTTTTAGTTCCTTAAATTATTATTATTATTATTATTATTACGGTTTAACTTGAATCGGACCTTTTTTTGTTTTCCTTTTTATGTATTTATTTCGTGCTAGTTTGCCTTTTCTCTCTCAAACTTGCATCATTCTTATATAATCTTATTTGCATATGGGTCTATCGAAAACAGTCTCTCTATTATGTAGGGGTAAGGTTGCGTACTATCAGACCTCCCCAGACCCCTCTTCATTGCGGGACTTCAGACTAGGAGATGATGATGATGACACAATATAATGGAAACATGCTCATTCAACAAATAACGACGATGTTTAATATTGGGAATCACACTTAGTTTTGTTAATGACATAATTAATCATTGTTCAAAAATTGTAAATTAGATATATTAGGAAGTCATTTTCTTCATTTAGAAGAAAACAAATAAGGAAATATGGCATTCTCCTTACTAGTATTCAGTTAGCCATTAAAAGCATTTAATTTGATTATCATATGCTAAATTGTTCTTTTCCTTTATTTATCCCTTTTATAAAGCTACCAATAAATGTTTGCATATCTTAAGACCTTGTTACCCTCTAAATTTTTCTCAATGTTGAATGCATGTTCATTCAACTATGTTCTCTATACCAAATGAGAATTTAAAACTTAGATGAAGGTGGTATACCTAAAGCTATGTTCAGACAAAGGTGGAATTTGAGAGACTACTCAAGTTAACACAAACACTAGAGTCATCTAAAAATGCTTGATTCATGGACAGGAACAACTAAAATTTGTAAAATTAAAGGATATTTGGGATTATTGTGAACAAGCCGCCTTTAGAGGAAGAAGAAGCAAGAAGAACAGACATTTGTTAGTTGAACAATAGTCGAAGAAGATATAAGAATCGAAGAAACAATTATCCTTCATCCTTGGGTATTAAGGATTTACTACAAATTAGGGATAAAAAATGGAATCAGGGTTAGTTAATTAGACAATTTAAGAAAATTAGGGTTTTTGGTGAAAATATGTTAATTTAAAATTAACTTTTAATTTTTAATTACACATTGGCTGTCATGTTGGTAATTGACCTTATCTAGGTCAACTTAACAGGGACGTAACGTGCATTCTATTAAAGGATGATGAAATGAGCATTTTTTTTGGGCAAACTGCTCCATTTTAAATTTTTTAAGGATAAACTGGTATTAGAGATAATGATAGGAGTCATCATAAACTTTTTAGCAAATGTTTGGGGGCACATTAGACCTTTTACCTTAAAAGTTAAGAATAAGACATTGAATAAAGAGATCAATACTCTCAAGGAATCCTTGTCTAAATTTACTAAAGGAGGTGAAAATTTAGAGAGTATGTTAAGAATCCAAAAGAATTCCAATAATAAACATAGAATTAGGGATCCTTATGAGAGTGCACCCAACACTAAAACTAAAATTTTCAAGGTAAAATACGTGCATAATAAAGAGTCTTTACCTAAAATAATAATTGAGTAGTGCATCTTCATCTAGACATTCACATACATTTACTAGGTCAAGATACAAGACACAAGCATTCTAGTTCCTAATCTAGGCATAAATTCAATTATCATCAAAGCAAATATATCACTTATAATTAATCACATGATAAGCACAATTTCTTGACATATGCTCAAACTTATCGTAAGCATCTAAACAACCAAAGAAACATGTCTTGTAAAAACTACAATGTTAGACATTACTTTCATCCTAAGAAAATACACAACTCTTATAACATTCAAAGGAATGCATCAATGAACAACAACTTTAGGCTTGACCTTCATAAAACAATTCACATAAAATATATATATGTTGGCCCCCAGATTTTTTTTCTCTAGTTAAGCATGATTTAGATGAATTATGAGGTTTTGATGGATTTAATTTTTGGAGCTAATAATTATGTCAAAGTTAGTAGGATTTATTGAATGGGTAAGTGGAATTAAAATGTTAAAATTATAAGAATGTTCAAGGGTATTTTTGGCAAGACACTTAAGGATAAAAGATACAAGGCATATAAGGAAGGCAAAATGGACTTTTTGGGCTCATTAAGGGTAAAAAAGAAAAAGGGGAAGAAGAACATATGGTCTTGCACTTAAGAGGAAGCAAAACAAAATTAGAAGGAGAGAAAGAAGAGAATACCGAAAATAAGAAAGAAAGAAGAGAGGTTTCGGTGAAAGAGAGAAAATAAGCTAGGTTTCGATTTTTCTTAACCTTCAAGAGTGATTTTGAAGTTGTTCAAGAAGGAAAAAAGGAAGAGGAGGATTAGAGTTTCCATTAGAGCCAACAATCTCACTATTTGGTGAAGATTCAAGGTAAGTTTGATTTTAATCTTTTAAATTTTTAAAAGGGTTTTGGTTCATAAAGCTTAAGAAATATATGTGTTTAAGAACTCTAGGATCAATTTTAGTGACTTGTGGGTTCTCCAATTTGAATCCCTATTGAATGGAAATTGTCTTTGATAAAATGGAATCAAAGGAGGCAAGAGGAGCAAGAGCAGAGGCATTTTTTAGCAAAGTTTTAAGCAAGGAAATCAAGGTAGGTTCATGTTTATAATAGAGTAAATAAGCCACTAAAAGCTTTTTTTTAATCAAGGAAGTTTAATGATTTAAATTGCATCATAAATGTTGCATTTATTGCTTCTTGAATGAATTGAGAATTTGTTATATGTTTGATATATGAATTGTGTTCTGATTTGTGAAAAGACTTTGAAAATGAATTTTTGTGAAAAGATACATGTTTATGAAATCATTTTTTCGAAATATCTCATGTTTATAAAAAAAACAAGTTTCAGAAAAGCGTCAATTTGGGCAATATGTTTACAAGATATGAAATACATGTTATGTGGGTTTGGTTTGGTCCATTCTATTGTCAAGTGCACTTCAACTAAAGGCTTCTCCCGCCTACCCGCTAGTGGTATGGAGCTCCTTCATGGACTCCCATAAATTCACGACTACGCAAGACCATTATGTGGGATTGCGTTAGTACGTTCTGTTTACGGCTACACAGGATCTTATGTGAAATGTGTAGTACGTTCTATTTATGGACCATTCAAACCATTTTGATGTGCTTATGTGCCTATCATACGTAAATAAGTTTGATGCATTCATGTTTTGTAGTTTGAGAATTTGACTACATGATAAGAATTTGAGAAACATGTGTTTTATGAACTCAATGAGAATTTTCTATGACAAGTGAATGTTTTCAAAGATTTTGCTTATTTTTCTATTATAAATTGTTACCCACGAGCTTTTAAGCTCACCCCCTTTTTGTCCCATCTTCAGGTAAAGAGAATGAGATCGAGTAACCAAGATTCGAGACATCATTCTACTTTTGCAATATTTTTGTAAATTAAGTAAGATTTTGTAAAAGTAAGTCTTTAGACTCAATTCGAGAATTATTGGGTTTAGTATCTTTTGTATTTTGGGATTTTGTGAAATGATGTATTGTAGCTCGAAATGCCCATTAAATGCTTTGTAAATTCTTATCCTTATGTTGTTAATGAAATATGAATTGTCTATGGATGATGTTGAGTTGGAATTGGGTAGATTTGAAGAAGTTATCAACTTGAAATGATGATTTTTAAACATGAATTGTTTATATATAATCTATAGATTTACAAGTGAGATATTATGGAAAAGGGAAAGATAAGATTTTTTATGAATAATGAGAATTAGTTGCAAGGGATGAGCCAAATGAGTAGAGATTAGGGAGTTTAATGACGCAAAGTTGGTAGTTGAATGGTTATGCTCATGACTTTCCAAGTTGTTCATTGCAAATTTCAAGTTTTCCATAAGGGTCAAATTGGATTTCTAACTTCAGCAGAAAATCTAGATTGATCTAGGCTGAATTAGACAAAGTTGTCTTCTTGAAAGTTGTATTTTGGCTTCCTAGCTTTCCAACGCTATATAGTATGAAATTTTTGGATATCGGAATTGAGAGATATGATCATTAGAAGTTTGTGATCCTACTTGAGGTGGACATTCTGGACAACTATATTGTTTTGAAATTTTGACCCTTATAGAGGCAAAATTTGTTTTCTAGGTCTCATGGAAGTTGTAGGTCTAAAAGTCTTCTTCGAAACAGTCTTTGAATGACCTTAATCCAAAATTTGCAGTGAACGTTATGCCCTTTTTACCAATACAGGTCAGAAGAAGAAAAGTAGGAAGGGGAAAGTCGTGATCGCAACTTTGCGACCGCGTGCGCGCAGGTCGCGATAGCGCAATTTCCCTCCCCCCCTCCTTGAACATATTTTACTCTTTTGACTATAACTTTGTCGTCTGACCTCCAAGTGACTGGATTTTTGAACCAATCGCTTCCTAACACATTTCTCTATCTCTCCATAAAAATGTATAGCTTTTAGTATTGATTCGAAAAAAATTGATTGAATCAAAGTAAGGGTATCAGTTAGAAGAGCATGAACTGGATATTTCACTGAACATACTTCGGTCTTTGGATGATATCTTGATCTATAGAGTTTCAAATGAGATGATTCTTGTTTATAAATAAACTAGAGACATAGATCTACAAAGCCTTTGAAGAAACTGAATTTTAATTCAGTCTCTAAGACTTTCAATTTCTGGATGGAAGTTGAGTATAGTGTACTGTTCAACTTAATAATAGCCCGAAAATGTTTGGACTATAACTTTTAGATTTCTGAACCAAATTGAATGATTTTGGTGTCATTGAAAACGTAAGACAATGGGGAACAAATGTTTTGAAGAAGTCAAATTGTAATTCCAGTTTGAGGTTTCCCAAAATTTGTTCTGAAATAGGAGAAATGAGTTTGTTATGATGTTTGACTAGTGTGGACATGCCACCCTTTTTGGATGTGCGTTCGAATGTCACTTAGGCTAAGGAGGGTTCATTGAAACAACCTTACAAGATTAAGTGCATGCTCAAGTCTTATGATTTTCCATAAGAGTTGGGCTCTGAAAACGGGGTCCAACAATATACATATTGATAAATTTTGCTTCCTCAAATAAATAATGATAATTAAGCTCTTGAAAATATGGGTTGAATAAAAGGAGACTAGCAATCAAGAACCAAAGTTCATTTGCATACTTAAAAGAAACTAATTATTTAGTTTTATAAGTCTTAAGAGGAAAAAAAAGGACAAATGGTACATGGATAATGGATGCCTAAAACACATGAGTAATGATGCACCTCAATTTACAACTTTTAGAGATAAAGACAAAGGATTTCTCACTTTTGAAGACAATGCTAAAGGTAAGATAATTGACACTGAAGCAGTTGGTAAGGAAGATCATTTATAATTGACAATATGTTTCTAATAGAAGTATTAAAGCTTAATTTATTAAGTGTAATCCAACAATGTGATGAAGATTACAAAGCATGTTTTAAAAGAAAATTGTGCATTATTTCTAAAACCATTGATAATAGCTTTGCATTTTTAGGTTAGAGAGAATGTAATATTTATACAATTGATCTTATTAACTTCTTTAACTAAAAGATGAGGTTTTTAATTTTTGTAAGTAAAGATGCATGGATTTGGCATATAAGGCTTAGGCATGCAAGTATGGATTGCATCTCCAACCTTAACTTTAAGCAACTTATCCACAAACTTTCAGGAATCAAGTTTGAGAAATATAAGGTGTGCGGAGCTTGCTAAATAGGCAAATAAACCAACAACTCGTTCAAGAGAAAAAATCTAATAGCCTCTATTAGATCTTTGCATTTACTTTGATTTGTTTGGCCCCATTAGAGTTGCTAGTCTAGTTGGGTAAACTAACTTTACTCACTTGGTTATTATTTCTAACTAGATGAATATTTTAAGATAATTTTTTAATATTTTAAGAGAGTTCAAAATAAGAAGAAAATCTTTATTGTTTCAATTAGAAGTGACTATAGTAGGAAAATTGAAAAAAAATTATTTGAATCTTTTTGTGAAGAAAATGCCATTTTTCATAAATTTCCACTCTTAGAACAACTTACCAAAATGGAATTATTGAAAGAAAAAAAAAGGAATTTCAAGACATGACTAGAACAAAACTAAATGAATATGATCTCTTAAAGCATTTTTATGTTAATGTTATAAAAACTGCATATTGAATGTTTAATATATTCTATATAAGACCAGTAATGGGTGGAATGACTTATAAGATTTGGAAAGAGAAATAGCCAAATGTTAGTTATTTTATAGTGTTAGGTTGTAAGAGATATATTTAGAACATTAAGGATAACTTGGGAAAGTTTGATTTAAAAAAGTGTGAAGGAATTTTTCTAGGTTACTCCTTAACTAGCAAAGCATATAAATTTTTTAACAATAAGACTTTTGTTATTTAAGAAAATATGCCTATTGTTTTTTATGAATGTAATTAACTTGCTTAAGAGAAAAGTCTTTAAGATGATGATATAGGTCTATTTAAGGATTTGCAAAAATTAGTTCATAGAGAAAATGAGAATGATCACAAAGACACCCCACAAGAGAAATTAAGGAGATAAAAAGGATGAGAAGTTTTGATATATTGAAAATTCAATAAGAATCAACCTCTGAATTAAATCATAGGTGATGTTTAACAAAGGATAATTACTAGATCTTATTTAGAAATATATCACATCTTATTTTTTACTTTTTAAATTGAGCTTACTACTATAAAATAACCTTTAACGATGAATATTAACCTTTAGCATGATGGGAGAGTTCAACTTCTTTCATGGACTTCAAATCAAGCAAATAAAGGAGTGCATCTTCATCAGTTGAGCCAAGTACACCACAAAACTACTTAAATGCTTCAAAATAGACAAGTCAAGTCATTAAGGACACTTATAAGTTTTATAACTAAAATTAAACAAGATGATCAGTATTTTTTTTTTACTACCACAAGTAGGTTTCACATTATATTTAATGTTTACAAAGAGTCTCATCTTTTAGCCATTAAACATATACTTAAATACATATATGCTACCATATCATTGGGAATTTAGTATCCCAAAATTCTAATTTTTAATTTGGTTAGATATATGAATATGGGTTATGATGAAAAACTTTTTAATAAGAAGAGTGCATTCAATACTTGTCAATTTTTAGGCAATGTATTAATGTTATAATTTAGTAAATTAGTTCCTTTATCAACTGCAGAAGTCGAATATTTAGTGTTGATAGTTGTTATGCACAAATTACATGGCTTAAACAATAACTTAGAGACTATGGTATAGATCTCAAAAGGATATCAATTAGAAGCGATAACACTAGTGTATTTATCTCACAGAGAAGTCTATTCAACACTCTAGATCTAAGTATGGAGAAATTAAATATCATTTTTGTTAAATCAAGGGAGGTTTTAATTGATATTTTGATGATTAAAAAACATAATTACTATTAATGAGTTTATTATTGATGAAAACCAACATAAGAACAAATTAAAGTAACAAACTCAAGAAGATAGCTTACGAAGTTAAAGTTTACAACCATCAAAACGAAGTTCAAATAAAGAACAAAACAAAAAAGGCCTTATCAAGGTCATTCTTTAGTTTATAATGTTAATTGTAATCTCATTTAACCACTTTGATGTTCTAAAAGGCTCATCATGCATAAATATTTAGTTTCACTTTATTGCATGAGTCTTTCCATTTAGGAAATGTTTAAATCATAATTGCATTAAATAAATTGGTTTTAATCATTTGAAATTGTTAAAATAATGTTTTTAGGGTAATTAGTTGGGTTTGTGGTAAACTAATATAGGTTAAAGTTACTAAATTTGATATACCGTGAGTTTATTGTAATATTGGTTGATGCATGTATTAGTTGAGTAATGTTCTATGTTGGTTAATCAATGTGCTTTTTGTTTGACCATTATCCCAATGGCTAGTGAATCTAGTGTCTCTAATGCCTACCGGTTAACTAATATGCTATATAGGTTGACGAGTACTCTGTATATAGTTGTTATAATGACTAGTTCCTAGCCCCAATGACTAAGAAGGGTCTCAAAACAATATAAATAGTTATTTTCTCATTGCTTTTAGTATCAAAAATTTTTAGATGTATTGACACATATTTCTAAGTTTTTTAATTATTTGAGCATCGTTGTTTCACATTTGTGTGATTGAATCTCTTTGGAGTTATCAAATGATAAAGTCAGTTATTTTGAGTTATAAAATTTGTTTGAAGAGTTATTATTGTACTTGGGGTGATCAAAGTGAGGTTGAGGTTTCTCTTCACCTTGAAAGAAGATTGTAAAGGATTCTTCTTTGCCGAGAAAGATTGTACTAAAGTTATTCGTTGTCTTGAAAGAAGAATTATAGTAGACTTCCTAGAAGAATCTTGGGACTGGACATAGGTAAGGGTTGTATACCGAACTACTATAAATCAGTTTACATTCTCTTTTTCCTATCCTTTTGAAATTATTACTCAATTATTTGATTAATTTATATTAAGCAATTCCTTCGTTCACACACACACACACATATTTATTATTGTTAAATTGAGTTTATTGATTTTTTTTTCAATTTTATAAACATCTAATTTACTCCCTCTCTTACATGTCATTAGGGACTAATAATTTTTTTAGAGATCATATGTAAAATAGCGATATTGAGCTTAATAATTAGGCAACAAATTCACTAAACCAATTAGTGAGGATAGATTTTGCATGATTGTAAGAGAACTAGGCATGACTAATGAGAATTCTATTTGATAAGATTCTTTATAGGTGATTAAATCTGATTTTAATTGTTGCTTATTTGATTTATTATGTATTATAATGTTTTGATATCAGTTTAGTATAGTTTTAGATAATTGACTCTTTTTTATATTTCCAAAAATTAGGAGAGAAAGTTAATGATATTACATTTATGAGTGATTAATTTTAGCACTATATTGGTAATCTTTATGCAAAAGTTGATTTGTGCTTAAAATATATTAACTTGTGGTTCTGCCAGATTTTGGCTGAACGGTGCGTTACCGTTGAGATCCATCGTCTTCTACCTTCTGTGATAAAGCTGGCGTGAAGATACCTGCAAAACAGTGAAGGCACGTCGGGGGTTATGTCCCGATTAGCCCCTCCGACGCTCAAGTTAGTATTTCTGGTGAGGGTAAGGCTGCGGAACACAGAGAATAATCTGGGTTATGATTCTCGTACCTGAGTTATGGGAGAATAATACCTTATATACGGTTCTGCAGCTAGGTTTAGGTTTTCGCGTAGAGTTCCATCTCTGCATGGAAAGTTCTCATGCTGACAGGCCGTGGAGAACGCCTGTTGGGCTTGGTCCTGGCGTGGAAATGAGAATGGACCGATCGGCCCATAGGTGGTATTGATTGGGTCCGGGCCCTGTGAGACCGACCCGACCAACTTGTAATTTTTTATGATGCATGAACATAAAGGGAGTTAATTATTCATATTGCCTTGGAAAAAAATCCTGTTTATCTAATATCATAAAATATTTTGTTATCATAAAAAAAGATTATTGAATCAAGGGAGGTCACAATTTATATATTGATTATAACAAAAATATGAGTAATGCTAATGAGTTTGTTTTAATAAAGATACTAGTGGTCATGCACAAATGAACATACATCTCCTAAAGACAATAGGGAAAAGTTGGAATTCACCTCATTCAAGTGAAGCACAAACTTAAGAGCCAGGAAGAACAAAGCATAAGATAGTTAAAAATGAATATGTAATGTTTATTGTACTTTCTATTGTCACTTTGATATTTTGGAGACTCATCGTATATAAGCAATCATCATTTAAACTTATTGTATGAATATTTTCATTCATTAAGAGCTATTAAAGCTTTTATTTCAATGAAAATCCTCCTGTTCCTTAAAACATATTTTAGGAAACATTTAGAGAATTGTTTAGGTTAATTTTGCATTAAGAAACTTAAATTTGATAAATTTAAAGATGTTGGATTCATAATTTTCAGTATATCGATATAAGTTAATAGCCAACCAATATAGGTTACAGTCATCAAAACTTGTATAACAAAAATTTAAAGTAACATTAGTTGATACAATAATCAACCATTGTGCTACATTGATTGACTAATGTATCACAATAATTGATAAATGTTCCAATGGGTAGTACATTGGTTGACCAATATGTTGCAATGGTCGACTAATACTCCAATGCCTAGTAGATTAACCAGCCAATACGCAACAGTAGTCAACCAACGTACATTTTTATATTCTCTCCCTCTTGGATGTTATCAGGGACTAACAATATCATGTAATAATAAAAAAAAATTATATAAACAATTCTTAGTATGTTATATATAACAAAATTTAAAC
>JANIPM010000007.1:25516006-25542196 GCA_027478405.1 Erythroxylum cassinoides
TATCAATTTATCATATTTTGAGTCTCATTACTTATATTAAAAAGTATAAATAAAAATTTAAGATGTAATATTAATTAATTATATTTTTCAAATAATTAAAATATTTTATTATTTTCACATAAATTAAGTCATTTTTTAAAAATTATCTTATTACGTAATAAATAATCTTTTGTTCTAAAATAATTCACATAAACGAAAAAGTTGATAGGAAAGTGCGTTGACTTGAATATTTTATAGGAATGAAAAAAGAAGAGGCGAGGGTTAATAGGTATAAAATTTAAAATTTCCCTTCATTTATCGTTTGTTTTGCTGGAAAGTAACTCACAAGTCCTAACGTGTCAAAGATTCGGAAATTCTCAAAAGAAGAGACCCAAACACGTCATTCACACAGTTAAAACGTACAGAGTAACGAGCAGGGAGAGATTGTGTGCCACACTCGGTGCTCTCGAATTCGTTCAGCATCGCAGTTAATCGCTGGGAGAGAGAGATGGGGGGTGAGGAGAAGAGGCACCAGATGATGCAGAACCTCTTCGGCGATCAGTCCGAAGAGGAGGAAGAGATCGATTCCGAGCACGAATCCAATCCCCAGCCCAATTACGCCTCTGTAACCCCCTATTTCCACCCCCATTCTCGTTTCCCTTCTTCTTTTCAGTGCATGTTCGTGTTTGTGACGTTTTTACTTCATATATGTGTGATTTTGGGGTTTGATTTCTATGGTATTACGAGGATTTGGGAATGTGGGTATTTTTCCTAGGGTTGATTTTTCCGATTTGAGGAGGGAAAGATTGAGCCTTTGATCGATTGTTTCGGAGAATTGGGAAATACTGTGTTAATTGCGTTCCTTCTGCTTCGCTGTGATGCATTTGGCTTGATTGCGTTGTTTTGTTTTTGGGGAAATTGATTTTCGGCTGGATTATAAATCTCCATATCAGGTCTCAACATGCAGTAGGTTGGAGGTTGTGTCACTGTGTGGGAGTCACAAGTGGGTCCCACAAGGTGTAAAATTTTTGAAAGGAATCTCTTCTGCAAGTGGAGAGATTATTCCTGTTTGGTTCTATTGCATGGTTTGAGTTTGGTTGCTTGCTTTCAGAGCTAGTAGAATTTGAGTTACTTTCATGCTGATTTTTGTTTTCTTGTTGTAAGTTTGAACTAATTGAATTGGAATGAGTAAGCTGGATGAGCCAGGTTGTTGTTGAAGAAATTGTTGTAGGTTGTATGACATTATTATTTTTATTATGATATTATACTATCTAAGCAATCGAGGAAGTAGAAACTGTGAATCAAAATTACATGGATTGAATTCTCAACATTATCTCTATAAGAGTGTTTGGTTGTGCACTGCTTGTTTGATAGTGAACATCATCACTATGTTAGTACAAGAAAGAAAAGTAATTGGAGTTAATTCCGTCTTTTTTTCCCTGATATATTTTGTCTCTTAATTATGATGTTGCTTTCTCTAGGATGAAGCTGAGGGAGAGCTGAGAAATGAGGGTGAGGGTGAAGGGGAAATAGATGTTGAGGGTGAAGTAGAGGAGCATGAGGATGTTGATATCGAGAGTGAAGTTGAGATGCGGGAGGTAGAACCTGATCCTGGAGAAAGTGAGGGTGAAAGGGAACCAAGTTCACAGGACGTAGATGTTGGTGATCACAGAGAAGAAAGTGAGGCTAAATATACTGACAGTGAAGAGAAAGAAGAGTTTGGACACCGAGTGGTAACAAGTCGAAGACGTGATGTTATTGAAAGTGGGTCTGAGAGATCTGAGGAACCACATTATGCTGACCATGAGGATGAGGAGGTTGATCAGGCTAGAAGTCCAAGGTGACTTGCTTCCTTAATATTCTGTTTAAACAAACTTTTTTATTCTTGTCCATCTTTTGTAAAAAATGTTTCTTCACTACTGCACATTTTACTTGAGTTATTACTTGATTGAGCTGTCTCCAGTTTATATTATTGAACCTACTTTCACAACAGTAAGTCACCTGGGGTGGAGAAGGATCATGGTCACATTTCACACTCAGCTGCTGAGATTCGGGATGTTTTTGGTGATTCTGATGACGAAGAGGAGGCAGCATACACAGTACAAAATGACATTGACCAAGATATGAATGTGAGTATTGGAAGCCGGGGATGGTAGCAATTTTCTGTTTTCTTTAGAAATCTCTATATCTCTATAAATTCTTGTGCTGCCGAGCATGTTCATAGTATTGAGGATATTCCTTGGTGCTTGTTCATTTAGCGGTCTCCTATTGAGGAAGAAGGGAGCTATGAGAAAAATCTTAGGCCTGAGGATATACTGGCCGATGAAGATGCTCAATACGAATCAGAAGAGGATGTTGAGGTTAAACCTAAAGAGAAGCCAGTTGGACCTCCCTTGGAGATAGAACTTCCTTTTCGCCCACCTCCAGCTGTTCCAAATAAGGTATGTTCTTGTTTCATCCGTCTGCGATTGCGTATATTCAATGTCATCGGTGTAAATGGTGTTTTCAGTATTCATTACTTTATCTGATCATGGAATTTTTTGTTACTCTTGGGTGAGAAATCATGAGACAAGAAATCTATTCAATGCATCACAATCTGAAATGCTACTCTTGGTTTTTGAAAATATGTTTAGAAAATGCTGTTTTAAATTTCAAAAGTGGTATCTGATTGAGTCTCATGGGGAAGTCCATTTGGTACAGTTGGGGGTTCAACACATATGGGGGTCTCTGGGTTTTATGTTACAACTCCATTGGGGTTCCTGCTGAAACCCCTAATAAATTTAATTCACATTCTGTTTTTGTTTTACAAGATGGCTTGATTGTATATGTGAAGTAAGGGACTTTTCACAGATGCTTTTGGTATATTTTGTTACTTTATTTTTGATGTTGAAAAGTAAAAAAGAAAACTTTAGTTCACATTCTACTGTCTTAATTGAAGAGACCTATGTGGTAACTTGTTCTATCTTATGGTGAAATTTTGATACTTATTTGGCAGATGAATATCGTCAAAGTTTCCAACATTATGGGCATTGATCCAAAACCATTTGATCCTAAGACGTATGTGGAAGAGGAAACATTTGTGACGGATGAATCTGGAGCTAAAAGACGACTGAGATTAGAAAATAATATAGTGAGATGGAGAAGGGTTCGGAATCCTGATGGAACTACATCTGTGAGTAAATATTGTAGTTCTGTTGCTTCATAAAACTTCTCAATGTAAAAAAATGAGATATAGGTGTATGGTATAACTGATATTGGATTTCGTACATCTCCTTGAAAAGTTGCACATCTCACCTTTTCACATTTTTACTAAGTTATGGCATGTGAATTAGTAGCATATGGGCCTGAGGAATCACTGTTAATTAGCTTATTATGAAGTATGAATCAACACTCGCTTGAATATAAATTTGCAAATCTGACGGGTACGATAATCTCATTTTCATCCAGACAGCCCAAGCTTTTAGTTGCAGTAGTCTGAGCTTTTAGTTTACTGCCTAATCAACTACATTGTTAACTAATCACCATCACTGCTTTTACTTTGCAAATGATAAAAAATAAACTTGCTTGGTTTTCATTTCAGATCATTTTGACAAACAGCGTTTCCTCTTTACATGTGGAAGAGTTGTTTCAAGCTGTGTTGAGCTTTTTTTTTAATCAAGTCTTGCATTCCATTCAATAGTCACTCAGTTATTTAAGTTTCCGCAGTTCGTTTATTGTAAGAGGACCATTATGTTTTGAGAGAACTAACTCATCTCATGATGAAACCTATGGAGCATGTTTTGTGCTAGTGACAGTATTAACGTTCTTGGGTTCACAACTTTATGAGTAGCTTTGTAATCTAGGGACTGAACTGAAAATAGAGGCAGTGCAAGAGGAGTGTTAGAGAGCAAGAGACAGAAAATAAGGTTCAGAGAGGAACTGAGAAGGATGATACTTAGTTGTCTTTTTACTTCAATTTTTGTTAGTGGTTACTTCTGTTTTCCATTATTTGATATGTATGAAAAGTTTAAGATCTAAGTTGCTTAGCTGACCTAAAATGTCATCTGTGAAGGTGGTTTTGCCCTTCATAGTTGACTTTTCCTTTAACAAGTTGGATAATTGTGTAGTCCGTCTATCTATGCATAGGTTGAAAGCAATGCACGTTTTGTTAAATGGTCAGACGGCAGTTTACAGCTCTTAATCGGTAACGAAGTTCTCGATATATCTGTACAAGATGCGCAACATGATCAAACTCATCTTTTTCTTCGTCACGATAAGGTGAAGTCTTAAATGACTTTTGTTTCTTTCTCTCGCTCACTCTGTTTTTCATATATTTATACATTCTTGTGATACATGGTACGATTTTGGCTGTCTAATATGTGAAGCTTGATGAAGGTTTTTCCTTGTTATTACTGATATTCTGTCTTGGTTAATTATTGTTCTGGACAATGTTTGCTTGAAAATTGTGGGAGATAGCTGCAAGTTGAGGGCCTTTTCTAATGGACTGATTAATTTCTTTTACTAAATAGGTATGCAATTGCTTGTGGTATTCTTAAAATGATGTGACCCCCCTCCTTTGCATCTCATTAGAGAATACATCCTTGATATTGATGCCTCTTTATTGTCTAGGCTTTTAAAATACTTATTTTGGAAACTTTCTTGTTTCTTTTTGACATGGAAGAGCTTTTACATTATCTGTATACATTGGATTGTATGTCTCAATCTGAATGATTGTTTGAGCTAGATTGTGGCCACAGGTATATTTTCATCTGTAAGTAAGTTACGGGTGTGTTCACTTATACAAAGTAGTTAACATTTCCTTCCATATTTGAAATTAGTTAACATTTCCTTCCGTATTTGTCATATTCCTCTTTGAAGCTTTTCTTTCCTACAAGCTTGTGCTTACTCCTTTTTAAAAGATAGAAAATTACAAAATCATAATTTTGTTTGGGAGTTTTTATACAATTTAACAAAAAACCTAAAATATAATATCTGAAACTGGAAAATGGAAAACCAGAATTTCTTAGGAAAAAGTATCTTCACCTTTCAACGTTCCAATTGTTTTGTTCACCTACGAAAAGCTTGTTGAGAAAATAGTAAATTTTTTATATCCTATCCATCAATTTGGACACTCCAAACGCTTATAGAATTATTGTTCTTACTGTAACTATTGTGACGAATTACGAATTTTGCTATTATTAGAAGAGTTTTACTTCATTGAACAGAAAATTTCGCAATGTTGCTATTTGTGGTGCTTGTGCATTATCTGGTTTGACCTAGATTTTTGACATGCTCTTTATATGGTATTTCTGCAATTCACCAGTCTTTGATTCCAAGTTTGGAGGCTGACTATATTCATATTTGCAGTCCCTTCTTCAATCACAAGGTAGAATTTTAAGTAAGATGAGGTTTATGCCGTCATCATTGACATCAAATTCTCATAGGCTGTTGACTGCTCTTGTTGACTCACGGCATAGGAAGGTTTATAAGGTTAAGAACTGCATCACTGATGTTGATCCTGAGAGAGAAAAGGAAGAAAAAGAAAAGGTAGTAAATTGTTGAAGGTTGTATTTTCATTCATCTCATTACCGATATTTTTTGATTTACTGTTCATACTTTCCTTATGTTATTATAGGCCGAAAGTCAGACAATAAGAGCAAATGTTCTTCTTAACCGAAAGAGGGAAAAGGTGAGCCGGAAATATACACAAACAGTAGAGCGTCGGCGCCAGCTCTCACCTGGGTTCCTGGAGGGTGCTCTTGATGAGGTCTGTGCTTGCTGTTTACATTGCCTTCATATTCTTTTCGTCCTCCTTTCTTCTTGAAGGTGCTGTAAGTTAGGTTGGATCACATAATTAAAAGTCACTTGTTTTTATTTTCATCTTCATACTGCATCTGAATGGAAAATTTTGAAATGTTTTTAGTCTTTTGATTCTTCTCCTTCAAGCAGGATGATGAACCAGATTATTTTGACCCCCGTCGTTCTCGCCACCGGTTTGAGGAAGATTTGGAGATGGAAGCTCGAGCAGAGAAACGGATTATGAATGCTAAGAAGGTTTTGTAACCTGGATAGAATTTTCTAACTAACATTTTGATTGTTTCCAATGCACTTGTCTACAAATCTGCCTTGTGTATACCAGGGACAGGACATTATACGAAAGCCATCTTTGCCCACTGCTAAGTCCTCAAAGCGCCCAGTGAGTTTCTCTGATAGTGAGAGAGAGGAATCTGAGTATGAAAGTGATGGGGATGAAGACGAAAGGTCTCCTTCTCGGAAGAGGGTTGAGGAACCAGAAGCAGAATATGAAGAAGACGATGAAGAGGAAGAGCGTTATGAAGAAGAGGCAGAAGTTGAAGGAGCCTCAGAGGAAGAAGAAGAGGTTGAGGTATGATAGTCTATTAAACATTGCAATATTTGCTTTAGCTGAGAATGTATGTGGTACCGTGAGAAATCAATCGAAAATCCTGAAGACTTGGGATGGACATTCTAGTTTTTGTTCTTTTATTTGTATGAAGTGATTTACCATCTGTCCTAAATACTGGTTGGATCCTGTGTAAACTTAGAGAGAATATACCTAAGTTGCATGCATTGCTATTCTGTTTTGCTGATGCATTTTACTTCTTCAGGTTTTTTCTCAGGAGTTAAATTTTGGTTTATTTAGATGAATATTCTTTCGGATTTTTTGGTATAAGGATTTTCTTGATGTCATGAATGCAAAACTATGGACTTCAAATATCTTTTTGTTTGCTTACAAGAGATTTAACCAGCTTTTCCTCCTATTTATGTTTGGTTGGTATAAAATTCCATGATTGTGCAACAAAATTGCAAAAACACCCTTATTGTACTGAAAATTGTCATGAAAATTGAAATGATGGTGGTTTCTCTTAGCTTATTCACGAAATCATATTATTTACATGTATTTGTAATGAACTTAACATATTTTCTTTAATTCGCAAGTATATACTTGTGGTAAAAGAAAGACAATGAAAATTATGTAACATGAAACATACCTAATTAAACTTTTAGTTAACTTTAAAAGGGTAATGTTGGGATTATGATATTTATTAAATCCCCTCAGTTGTTAAATTTCGAAAACCTTTTTCTTGGTAGGTTTCAAATCTCTAGAAGTTAAGTGATCTCATTGTCTCAGGATATTGCAACTATCCCCTTTTTTCTCCCTACCATGACAGGAGTTTTTACCTCCTTTAAAGCTTTGCCTTATTTATTAGGTATTAACATAAATGTCCGCAGTTAACGAGTGTTAATTTGATCTAGGTATTGTCCTTCCTCTTAGGACATCTATTAGTAATGCAGAAAGAGAAGCAATCATACACATTGTTGTTCCAAATCAATGCATTTAAGTTAACTACTTTCCACAGTGTTCTGTCTGAGAAACAACTTAATTTATTGATAATAGCTATATCAACCTATGCTCTTAAATTTAACAAGAAATCATTAAATCATTGATCAAGTTTCTTTTATCTATGCACGATTAGCTATTTAAAAAATCTTGATTAAGAAAACGAATACAAGTATATATTTCAATTTAGTATGAAAAAGAAATAACTGTACTGCCAGTCCTTCATAAGTATCTCACTTTCTGTTTTATTTCTATATTCTTTGATGTCTCTAAGACTGTTGTAACTGTTAATAAAAAAAGGTGCAAAATTAGTTCCTCATTTTTGTTTTGTAACATATCTATCAGAGAACAGCTTTCATGGCTGTAATATTGTATGTAGCTCCATTAATTTTCCATGCAGAGAAAAAAAGTTCTAATTTACTGACATTGTAGTGTATGTCTACAAAGTTTCAGAGGAAAGTTCTTCCTATATAGAGTGCCCAGTGTTCAGATTTGCACAATCTAAGATCCCATACGTCTTTTAGATTCTAGTTTTCAAAGCTGAATTCAAAACGGTTATTGATTGACGTAAACTTTCAACAATTGAAATGGGATACCTTAAGACCATTGACGAAGAGGCTGCTGCTATTTTCCCAATCCTACTAAATCATTATGACAATTAATGTACATTACCACCTCCTTAGTCGCTCTAAAGAGTTGTGTTAGGATGAAACCTAGTATCTTGAGCTTCGAATCTTTTCCTTTTTCATCAGTGGTTTTGGTTAAGTGGGGTAAAGACAAGAAATGAGCAACATGGAGTATATGGTTGTGCGTTTGCATCAGTAAGGTCTTAGATTTAGTTGCCCAATCTCCAAGAGTTATGCAATTCTTCATCAATCATGAAACGTGTTATAACATTATCTGGTAGGGGAAATAAATGATGAGCTATAGACATCCCAATGCTGACATCTAATGTAAGACAGGCTCATTCTCAAACGTTAAACTTGGTCATTGATAGGTGTGAGGCCTCACAATCTCTTGCACATGCATACAAGTATCTCTCTCTCAATGGCAAGATTTAAAATCTATTGTCTTTATTTGAGCTCCAAATCTCTCTTTACCAATCTTGTTACTATTTATTCTGACTAGGAATATGACTTAAGGAAACTTTATATTCACATATTTGGGAAATGCTTGATTGAGCAAAAAGGGGTTCTTGGGGATTTCTAAGGCTAGATAGGCGGCTTCTGTAAAACTTCCGGATTTTGCATGGGGCTTGTGCCCGTCATCAAGCTAATCTCTTACCATATTTTGACCAGGTGATGTGACATGTGGAATACAATGGAGATCCGTGGTAGATATTGCCACGTAACTCTATACTTAACTGAAATTGTTAAAAAAGTTAGTTTTACCCTATTCAGTAACAGTTGGATGTTTGGAAATTTAGATATATGTGTCTAAATTAGGAAGTATGGAGATATATTGAAGTTGCTATTGTCTTAATCTTAAGATTAACATATTTTAATGGCTATTTCTAGATGTTTATTCCTTATGGTGTGTATAAGAAATCAATATTGAACATATATTTCAAACTTACTGATAAAATTGTGGCTAACCACTCCCTTCCAGTTAGACGACATACTGTTTTACTAAAACCTTTTGCCTGCTATTCTTACTTGTTTGTCTGTAGCAATTGGTTTGTCCATGTTAAAAGTTCTTTAAACAAACCTCGAGGCTACCCTACATTCCTTAGTATTTAGACCAACATTGTTTGGTGCTGTGTGTGCTTTTTTTATTGCTTGTAACTGGAATTTAAAGTAATGAATTAGTCCACTGACGTTTTATTTACATAGGCAAGGGCTTGATTCTTATTCAGTTATTAGCTCTTAACTGTGTGTTGTAGGTGGCATGACTGGGAGCTACTTCCACAATAATTTTGTGAATATCTTTACTAAAAATCACATTTCCGATTGATTGAATATCTATAACATTAACTTAAGGGTTTCTGGCAGTCCAAATTATGCTTTGTAAAAGTTCTCCATATAAGGGTGCACCTTAATGCAGAAATTTATAATTCTAAATGCCAAGACCTTATAGCTGATCACTTAATGTATTGATGAGCTTATATAATCTTAATTATCACTGTATGCCAAGGATCTGCATTAGTCTTAACAGTACCACAGTTGATAGGACCAGGAATAGAAGATTTAAAATAGTGTGCATTTTACTCTTGCTTATAATATTTCCAAAGTGGATAAGACAAATGAGTCAATATAAGGTGATCTTGGCCTTCCATTCTTTTTCTTTTTCATCAGTGGCTGGGATATGAAAGTTGGGTAAAGACAAGAATGAGCAACATTTGTTAGTGTGTGTTAATTAGTAAGGTCTTTGATGTAGTTGCCCAATCTTTAAGAGCTCCACAGTTCTTCGACAGTCATGAAACGTGCTATAACATCATCTGGTAGGGAAGTAAAGTTAGCAATAAACATTCCCATGCAGACATCTAATCTAACATAGGCTCAATCTCAAACGTTACATTCGGTTGTAGATAGATGCATGGCCTTACTCTCTCTTTCACTCACATATACAACTATCTTTCTCTTGGTGGACAGATTTAATATCTACTGTCCATATCCTGAGCTCCATATCTCTCTGTACCAATCTTGTTCCTGTTTTTTTGAACTAGGGATTTGACTTGGGGGAAACTTTATTTTCACATATTTGGGAAATCCTTGATTGAGCAAAAAGGTTCTTGGGGATTTCACAGTCTAGACAGGCAGGTTCTGAAAACTTCTGCTGATTTGGCATGGGGTTTGTGCATCCATATCATCAAGCTAATCTTTTGCCATATTTTAACCAGGTGATCTGGTTTGTGGGATACACTGGAGCTTTGTGGTAGACAATTGCTACGTAACTCTTAAACTGACATTTTTTAAAACGTTAGCTTTACCCATTAACAGTTCAGATGTTTGGAAATGGTAGGGGAGCTATGTAGTAGATAATTGCCATGTAACTGAATACTTAACCGGCATTGTTTAAAAAGTTAACTTTACCTTATTCAGTAACAGTTTGGATTTTTGGAAAGGTGGCTAAATTAGGGAACATGATGTCTAATATAGATTGACATTGCTTTATCTAAATCTGAAAATTAACATATTTTAATGAATATTTCTAGGTGTTTATTGAGCATACATTGTCAATTTTGTTGATAAACTTTTGACCAACAACTCCCTTCTAGCTAGATGACTTACTGTAATTGCTGAGAACTTTTGCCTGCTCTTACTCGTCTTTCTGTTGTGATTGGTTTGTGCGACTAAAAAATTCTTTAGATAAACCTCAAGGCTACCTTTAACTCCTTGATATTTAGATCGACATTATTTGTTGCTTGCTTGCTTTTGTACTGCTTATTCCTGGATTTTAGAGTAGTGCCCACTGACTTTATTTACGAAGGCAAGGGCTTGGTTCTTACTCAGTTATTAGTTCTTTAATTGTGTGTTGTCGGTGGTATGACTGTTTTATGAATATCTCAACAAAAATCATATTTCCAATTAATTCTATATCCATAAGGTTAAGGATTTCTGGCAGTCCAAATTATGCTTTGTAAAGGTTCTCTGTATGAGGGCCCACGTTAATTTAGAAATTTTATATTTCTAAATGCCAACGCAATATTTCTGATTACTTAATGTATTGATGAGCTTATATAATCTTAATTGTCACTATATGGTAAGGATCTGCTTTAGTCTTGACAGTACCACAGTTGATAGGACCAGGAATAGAAGAAAAATAGTGTGCATTTTGCTCTTGCTCATAATATTTCCAACATGGATCAGACAAACGAGTCAATATAAGAGTGGTGATTTCTTACCTATTGTACATCCAAACAGCTTTTGACTGGTGTATAATAAATATTGTCATACATGCCATGTTAGATGTTATATTAATGTCATTAGAAGATGCAATGCAAGGAATGGCAAAAATTGTTGAGAGAGGCACATGTTCACCATTTTCTGTTTGTTGTAATGGTCATGTTTGAAGGTTAATATTTCATTCTTTGCCGATGTAGCTGTTCTTCTAATATCTCTTTTCTTGTAAATATATGGCTGAGCCTCATTATTCTTTATCTTGCAATTATTTCAGCCAAAGCAGAAGAGGAAGGATTCTGGAGGCAGTCGCAAAAGAGTGGGGATTGAATCAGATGATGAGGACTCTCCACCTAGGAAGATTTCAAGCCATCGGCGCATGGCCGTTGTTTATGACAGTGATGAGGATTGAAACTTGTGGCTTTTCTGTTATTTGATGTCGTAAAATGTGAGTGTTACTTCTGTACTCAGATTGTTTTCTATTATCTTCCATTCTGTTTTTGTTTGTCTTCCAATATTTTCTAAAGAAGATAGGAAAGATGATAGTTGATAACTGTTATGTGCAAAAAAGTTTAAAACTTCTGTTGAGCATAAATCACCAGATTTAAATTCAGTCATCTTATATTTAGATTCTAGGAACACATATGGTAGCTGGAATTATACCGTTGGATTGGGAACTCTATTGTCATGTTGCTTTAAAGACATTCCTAAACTTGCGTATTTGAGCACATTCATCAGCACAAGTCATTGACATTCCCAGTGTCACCGATTTGAGGATAACGTCATCCATAGGATCATTAATTCCATTTTCATGTTTCTATAAAGTAATTAACCATGAGTTGTGCCACATTGACGTTGGTCCCATGAGAAATTGTCTTCATCCAAGGGTTGTCAATTGTCACGCATATTATGGAGCACATGGGTTCCAGTTTAAAAATCTTGACTTTATCATACGTGATATTCTTTGTTATGTCTCCAAAAATTGAACATACTTGGACCAAGTCCAGGTGTTTCCTTGAAAATATAAGAAGCGCAGTTAGCAACTGGTAATAGGATCATGGTTTCGTATGCTTGTTCAGTTTAGAATGGGATGACATAACTGCATCTTCCATATATTCTATTTCTTCTGGATATGATTCCATTGAGCTTAAAAGAATAGGGTGCTATTTTCTGTTCCGAGTGGAATTAGAGGTCCTAGTAGTTATCTGGTACGTCATCTAACAAAAGAAGAAAAGGCAAGTGTTGCACCTGCACGCTGACCTAATTGCTCAAACTGTTTTTCTGTCGCATCGTAACAAAGATTCTTCAGCATAATATGACTATATTTCTGCTTCAACATTTGCTGGACAATCGAGTATGGATGGCCAATTTATTTTTAAGTTTGTACATTGTATTATCAAATAAAACTTCAAAAAGATATAACATAGTTCAAAGGATAGAGAACTGCTAATAAAACTTTCTATTGAAAACTGTCGAAAGGGTTTGAAGTGTTGTTTCTATGTTGTATTTCAACGAGTGATAGAGTGACCTGAGTGTTGGCATTGCTACTGTCTACTTACTAACTTCCATACTATTGTTGCAATGGAACTTTGGCAGCTTTCTATCACCAAAATTGTTGATGCAAGCACTATTTTCTCCCCAGCTTTGCAGTGTTGTGGAGTTCTATGAGCGGGAACATGGAGGAGGAAAGAAGATCGAATGTTGATTGTGGAGCTGGGAAGTCGTGGCATGTGATTGGTTTCCCAGAAGTTGCCGTACACAATTCTTAGAACTGTTTATAGGTAGAACGTGGGTTTTTGTGTTGTATAGTTTATATCCAACTTTGATGAAAAGATTATAATGGCTGTTTGTGTCTCAAACAAGGTATTTGTATACCTTGTGCTTCAAACGGCAGTTTCAGGAGATATGGTATGGAATTGCATTGGGGCTTTTTATCCGTTATAATCTCAGTTTTCCTTTTTCTCCTTAGTTCTAAGAGTTCTGATTCTACCATGTCCAACTATATTCTGCATATTGATGATATTGGACTGAAAGAGCGGACTAATCCAACTTTGAATATAAACCTCAAATTTTATTTAAAATCAATCCTAGTAAAGGTTTTGCTTTTATAAGAAAATGTAAATTGGTAATTTCAAAGCCAAAAAATTTTGTATGAAAAGTAAACCTATTCTTGCAACAATTTCTTTCACGAAAGACATAACAGAGATGAACCGTTTAAGATTTAGCTAGTAGAACTAATGTCGACTAAGGAATCAACTTCTAGTTTAATTCTTCGATAACTCATATCTCAAGCCAAATTCAATCCTAAATAAACACCCCATAGCTTAGTATCTAGTGGCGAGCAAAGTTTAATATTATGGACAAAACCTCCCAACCAACTACTAATACTATCTCAACAGAGATTCTTAGCAGAGGCATTCCGATTGGACACTCACTTCTTTCTATCTGTATTCGCTAGATTTGGCGCAACCAATATATTTGCTGCAGCTAGCATCATGATTAACATAGCTCGATCAGTAACCATATTTGCTTTCACCACCCAAATGTTATTGGCTAGGAAAAAGCAGAAGCTGGTTAGGATCAAATTGAGATTTACCTTCCTCACACAATATCAAACCAGAGTGTGGGGATGCCTAAAGTGAACGCTCCACGTTTGAATACAAGGAAAAAGCATTTTTAGATAAGACTTTTTATTCCACCAAAGTCAAAATCTCCAAAAGAATTGACCACCGTACCCCCACTACTACTAGCCTGCGTGATTGTATATCTTAAATGTACTAACTGACACGTTTACTGTTTAATGTACAATAAATGGGCCTGGAATGTTCGAAAGAGGGTAGCCGAATCGGGTAAGTCAGATACCTTTTATATATATGGGATAAAAAAAGACTGGAAGGAAGGTGAAAGAATATGATAGCTGATTCTAGCAGCTTCTGGCGCCACGTATGTAGGCTCTTCCAGATGTCTCCTTTTCTCTCAACAAAACTGCCGCTCCCTTCTCTCATTTCTCTTCACTCTTCACATTCGTACATACAGACTAACTTCTAAACAACAATTCACTCGTTTAATCATCAGTCGATCCGCTCAACCAATTCCCAAAGGTAACTTTCTACTCCTCTGTTATGCGTTCCTTGAGTTTTTATGGCGGTGGTAGTTGGTGGAACGATTTGCATTCTGTATCAGTTTTTTTTGGTGTGTTTATGCAGTTTTTGTTTATTTGGAGAAGTACTTTGCTGTTGTCCGAGTGTTGCCGAGAAATTTTGGTTTCTGAATTCTTACTCGTGTTTTTTGTGTGTTGGAATAGTTTTTGCTGAGTTTTAGTGAAGTCGAGACATGGATCCTTCCAAGTTTACTCATAAGACCAACGAGGCTCTTGCTACAGCCCATGAGCTTGCAATCACCAATGGCCATGCACAGATAACGCCTCTGCACCTAGCCGTGGCCCTAATTTCGGACCCCAATGGTATCTTCCGACAAGCTATTACGAATGCTGCTGCCGGAGAACAGGCTGCACAGGCGGCGGAAAGGGTGTTCAATCAGGCGTTGAAGAAACTCCCGTCCCAGTCTCCACCTCCAGAGGAGGTTCCGGCTAGTACCAGTCTTATTAAAGTCATGAGGCGTGCACAAGCATCGCAGAAGTCGCGGGGTGACACGCATTTGGCGGTAGATCAGATGATCTTAGGACTTCTTGAGGATTCCCAGATTGGTGACTTATTGAAGGAAGCCGGAGTTGTCTCGGGGAAGGTTAAATCTGAAGTTGAGAAACTCCGAGGAAAGGAAGGGAAGAAAGTGGAGACTGCCACCGGAGATAGCACTTTCCAAGCTTTGAAGACTTATGGTAGAGATCTTGTAGAACAAGCTGGAAAGCTCGATCCAGTGATCGGAAGAGATGAGGAGATTAGACGGGTTGTTAGGATTCTATCGAGGAGGACCAAAAATAACCCAGTACTCATCGGTGAGCCAGGTGTTGGTAAAACTGCTGTGGTTGAAGGTTTGGCACAAAGGATTGTGAGGGGAGATGTGCCAAGTAATCTTGCTGATGTGAGGCTCATTGCTCTTGACATGGGTGCCCTGGTAGCTGGAGCCAAATACAGGGGAGAGTTCGAGGAAAGATTGAAGGCTGTTCTAAAAGAGGTGGAGGAAGCAGAAGGGAAGGTGATATTGTTTATTGATGAAATCCACCTTGTTCTTGGAGCTGGTAGAAGCGAGGGATCTATGGATGCTGCTAATCTGTTCAAGCCTATGCTTGCTAGAGGGCAGCTTAGATGCATTGGTGCTACAACACTAGAAGAGTACAGGAAGTATGTGGAGAAAGATGCAGCATTTGAGAGAAGATTCCAACAAGTTTATGTGGCTGAACCTAGCGTTACAGACACTATTAACATTCTTAGAGGTTTGAAAGAGAAGTACGAGGGTCATCACGGTGTGACCATTCAAGATCGTGCTCTTGTCGTTGCAGCTCAGTTATCGAGTCGTTACATAACAGGTGAAATTGTTGCTTTCAGTATCTTAATGTTGTGACCGGACCTGCTTATATTATTATTCTCATGTCTGAAAAGCTCGTGTCTTTCCTATTTCATAGGACGCCATCTGCCTGATAAAGCAATTGATTTGGTTGATGAAGCATGTGCAAATGTTCGAGTTCAATTGGATAGTCAGCCTGAAGAAATTGATAATCTGGAGAGGAAGAAAATTCAATTGGAAGTTGAACTACATGCGCTTGAGAAGGAGAAGGATAAAGCAAGCAAAGCTCGACTTGCTGAAGTAAGTGTCAGCCTAATTACTTGTTAGACATTCACTTTTCGGAGGTATTTTTTCGTACTTACAATTGATCTTTTTTCATTGAAGGTTGTAAAAGAATTAGATGACCTAAGAGATCGGCTTCAGCCTTTAACAATGAAATACAAAAAAGAGAAAGGAAGGATTGATGAAATCCGGCGACTGAAGCAGAAGAGAGAAGAAATATTGTATTCCATACAGGAGGCTGAAAGAAGATACGATTTAGCTAGAGTTGCAGATTTGAAATACGGAGCCCTGGAGGAAGTGGATGCAGCTATTGCACGACTAGAAGGAAGCATAGAAGAGAACCTGATGCTAACGGAAACTGTTGGACCTGAGCACATTGCCGAAGTTGTAAGTCGGTGGACTGGAATTCCTGTCACCCGGCTTGGACAGAATGATAAGGAAAGGCTTATCGGACTCGCAGACAGGCTACATCAAAGGGTGGTTGGACAAGATCAAGCTGTTGAAGCTGTTGCAGAGGCTGTGCTTAGGTCAAGGGCGGGTCTAGGAAGGCCACAACAGCCTACTGGCTCGTTCCTTTTCTTGGGACCTACCGGTGTTGGCAAAACTGAACTTGCTAAAGCTCTTGCTAAGCAACTCTTTGATGATGAAAATCAAATGGTGAGGATTGACATGTCTGAATACATGGAGCAACACTCTGTTGCACGTCTTATCGGTGCTCCACCGGGGTAAATATTACTACCATTCTTGTTTCACTTTGTTTAATATATATGTGTAGTACTTTGTCTCATATACATTAAGATTTTATCAGGTATGTGGGTCATGAGGAAGGTGGACAGCTTACTGAAGCTGTTAGGAGAAGGCCTTATAGTGTTGTCTTGTTTGATGAAGTGGAAAAAGCACACCTCTCTGTGTTCAATACTCTTCTTCAAGTTCTGGATGATGGAAGATTAACTGATGGCCAAGGCCGTACTGTAGACTTCAGGAATACGGTTATTATTATGACCTCCAATCTTGGTGCTGAACATCTTCTGACAGGTTTGACGGGCAAATGCACCATGAAAGTTGCTCGTGACCGGGTCATGCAGGAGGTAAGCCTATGGTTTAGTTGCTTGTGTCGTGCTTCGTCCCTTCTCTTAGCAAAATTTTCCAGCTAAAAATCGGATATAATGTTTCTTCTGTATAGGTGAGGAAGCAGTTTAGGCCGGAATTGCTGAACCGGCTGGACGAAATTGTTATTTTTGATCCACTCTCGCATGACCAATTGAGGAAGGTTGCTAGATTACAGATGAAGGATGTAGCCAGCCGTCTCGCTGAAAGGGGTGTTGCATTGGCAGTCACCGATGCTGCATTAGACTTCATATTGGCGGAAAGCTATGATCCGGTAAGTCTACTAGACGAGACTCTGATGAAATTGCTCAACTTTATGAACCCGTTAAAATTCGAAAACTAAACATTATAAACCCATGCAGGTATATGGAGCACGACCCATCAGGAGATGGCTGGAGAAGAAGGTGGTCACAGAGCTGTCAAAAATGCTTGTAAGAGAAGAAATCGATGAGAACTCAACTGTGTACATAGACGCTGAGCCAAGCGGGCAGAGTCCTCTCCTGGTGTATAGGGTGGAGAAGAATGGTGGGCTTGTAGATGCAGTCACTGGGCAAAAAGCGGATGTGCTGATTCAAATTCCCAATGGCCCAAGAAATGACGCAGCACAAGCAGTGAAGAAGATGAGAATTGAGGAGATAGTTGATAATGAGGATGATGATGCAAGTGAAATGGTGGAGTAAATTAATTTTTGACCCTTTTGCTTTTGTATTATCTGATGGGTGGTGGACATTGTATTGTTGTCTTTTGCGCTTTTCAATAAGCAACTATACATAGTTTTGGGTTTTTTCTTTTTCTGGTGTAAGTTTAAAGCTTGTCCCTCGTACTTACATGTTTGTAAGACGTGTTGCTTTACTGATGGGTTGGGATTATATGTGAAAATCATGTTTATGTTTTTGGGAAATAATTATGATGTTTCGCATCAGCATTTCCAGATATGTTTAGTCTTTCGTTTCGTCCTATTCCAGTTCACATAAATTAAGATATAAAACGAGAAGAAAAATGTAATGTCACGTAGTTAAGATTACAGCTGCCGAAATGGCATCTTTTCACCGCCACGGCCAACAGCATGCCGAGAGGGCACAGAATAACCACAGCTGCCCAAAGCTTCAAATTATCCTTCAAATGGTCTCTATTAAGTATGTGGATTTATCTTGTAAAAAAGAAACTTTAATGTAGGAATGCCATTATAGCAGCAATAAATAAATAAATAATAAATAAAAGTAAAATTTAAAACCAAAAAATAAAATAAATAAACATAATAATAGTAGTAATAATAGGGAAAAATAAAATAAAATATATAATATATATAAATAATAGTAAAAATAAAAAAGTAATACTAATAATAATGGATACCAATAATAATAATAATCATATTAACATTAGTAATCATAAACATAATAGTAATATAAATACTAATGCTAATAATAAAGATAATAATAATAGTATTACTAATAACGACGATAATAATAATAATAATAATACGTAAAAGATATAAGAAAAATATTAGGATTTCTTTACGATGGATCTTTTATTTGAATCTTAGTCTTTGAGTCATGTTTTTGGTAAGATTCAACATTGTTATTTTTTTTTATCACCTCTTCTCAAATTTTTTTAAGCTTTTCAAAAAAATTTTCTTACAATCTCTAAGTATAATCTTCTCGCATCTTCTTACTAGAGCGTCTGGGCATCTCCTTTTAACATGTCCAAATTATTTAAGCCTTGTCTCTTTTAATTTGTTCATAATATTATCTGCCTTTAATCTGTCTCTTATCATGACATTCCTTACTTTATCCTTTTTAATAAGGTTGCACATCTAATGAAGCATCCTTATCTCCATTACTATAAGCTTATGCTTATGAACTTGTTTGATGGGCCAATACTTTAACCCATAGAGCATGATCGACCTAATCACCAAACAATATAATTTGTCTTTAAGCTTGAGTAGTATCTTCTTGTCACACAAAACTCCTGAAACACCTTTTCATTTCAGCCACCCTAATTTGATCCAGTGAATTATTTCTTCATCAGTTTTTTCGTTGCTTTGAATAATAGATCGTAAATATTTAAAAACTCTCTTTTGCAATATAGCTTCTGAACCAATCTTTATTTCTACATCTGTAACCCCTTATGTCCTGAAAAGTTACACTATACATATTCAATTTTAGTCTTATTCAGTCCAAAATCCTTTGATTCTAACGTATTACTCCAAAGTTCAAGCTTAGCATTAATCCCCTCTTTTTTATCGCATCCATTAAAATAATGTCATCAGTAAATAACATACACCAAGGCACATCTTCTTAGTTGTTCTTGGTGAGCTCATTATTATTACTGCAAATAGATAGGGACTTAAAACAGAACCTTGGTATATTCCAATATCTATAGAAAAATGCTACGTATCTCTTCCTATTGACCTTATTTTAATTTTTACACCTTCATACATATCCCTGATAATTTGTATGTACCCTTGACTTCTAAACATCTCTACATGATTTCCTTTAGAACCCTATCATACGCCTTCTTTAAATCAATGAAAACCACTGACAATGCATGTCGATTGCACTACAAAATTTACTTGACTCTGCATACTAAAATTTGTAGTTATGATGAGTCGAGATCGAATCTATAGGGAATGTTCGGTTAATTTTTGTAACGAAATTAATTGATGCAAGGAAGATATATAGGGGTTTTTGGATTTTGAACAAGTAAACTATCAAAACAAATTAAAACAAACAATCGAAAACGAGAAAAAGTGTCGAATATAAGTAAGGTTCGGTTCTATGGTCAATTTTGTCCTAAACACGATCAAGCATATTCTATCACTCTAACGTTTTTATAACTATTTTCAGACTGTTGATCTGAGACTAATAGAACTCTTTATAAATCTTGGTTTTTCCTTAGGTTGTGTTTAATCAAGATACGATCATTAATTAAACTTAACTACCGAATAACCTAAGATATGATCTCTAGATTCAATTTGGCAGTTGCATTATGAATCGAAAAACGATCAATATAAACAGTAACCTCACACGTCTGGTTATCTAACCTAAGTTACTTTGTTCCTAACGATCGTTAGATGCTACTCACATCAAAAGTAACGATTATGGATTACATTCAATGTTATAGCAATAGGTTCAAAATAAAACAATCAAAATAACATATTAAGATCATTCATCCCAAAATCAATCAAATCAACACCAACAACACAATAATCCGAAAAGAAATTACAACTTTAAAATGATAGAAATAGCTTAAACGTGACCTGGCATCAATATTTCTATTGAACCAACATCGGGAAGCTAGCCTTCCATTTATTTTTTTCTTCAACCGTGAGCCATCTTCTCCATATGCTTCGGTGGTGTAAAGTCTCCACCTCTATTATCTTTCACACTACTCTCTTCTCTATTTTCTCTCACTATTCATCGATGTGACAATTTAAGGTGTGAGGTTTTGGTCAACTCTTACTATTCACGCGTCCCTCTCTTCATGCATGTGCCGCAGCTCTTCTCCAATGTCTCCAACCACCAAGCCGCAGCCGCAACCCTCTCTTCACGCCTCCAGCACTGTTTTATTGATGAGACGAATTAACTTCAGGGTTTTCGGTCCACTCCCCACTATTCACTAAAGTCCCTCCTTTTACTGCGCGTTTTGAATAAAACACACACTATGCGTTTGCAATATAAACTCGTTGTGCGTTAATCTGTTGCATTGCCATTTCTACCTTATCCTCTTACACTGCGTTTTCTTCATGTTGCACCATCGTTTTTGTCTCTTTTTCCAACTGCTTGTTTTTAAATTTTTCTTCTTCTTTGTGTTCCATTTTTCTTGTCCTTTTATTTTTCTTCTTGCTCCATGACGACACAAGATTGTGATTCTTTATAAAATAACCCAAATGTAGTGCTTTCGACTCACTTTAATTTCTTTACTCCTAAATTATACCTAAAATTACATATGAGTTAAAGTGAATATCTTAAGCATTTCTAAGACATTAATCGTTAAGTGTAGCACATCATATGAATCAAAATTTAAACACATATCAAGTTCCCCCACACTTAGCCTTTGACTGTTCTCAGACAAATCGTCAAAATCAAAATCACAAACTAAAACTTTCACTCATTTTCCACATTTCTTAAGAATAGATAACCATAAGTAAAGGTGAATGACTTTCAAAACTTAAGCAAAAACTCAACATTCAAAGTTTCTACTCATGATTAACCAATATTCACTACCCTTAGAAACTGAGTAATCTAGACGTAGACTTGGACAGAAGATGTTTAAACAAGATATTTCCATGAGTACACTCAAACACCATTCATGATCACAATAGTCCATAACTTTGCATATCATTCCATTTCTCAACCAATAAAAGTTACATGCATAATCATGAATCAAAGGACTTTTCAAGATTATAATGTGGGTAAAGGTAAGGTGAGATGCGTTTGGATCAAGTAGCATAAAAGCCATCAAAGCTAGTGAAACAAAAGTAACACTCCATCAAAAAATAGGTATCGTCAGCTATGATGAATGCAACGTTTATATTTCACAGCTCCATTCAACTCTCACACACCAATCACGTGAAGCATATACCAATATGAAGGAATCACTTATACAATTTATGCCAACAAGAGTGAACCTTCCAAGCTAATATCTACCTCATGTTCAATATACTCAAATAGTACATTCATTACAACTCTAGGAAGATGCATTATCATGAAGAACTTTGTTAACTTATATGCACTTCCTCCTTGTTAAATTTATTGAAACAAAAATTCTCTTTTTTTCTTCATTTTTTTCTTTTTCTTTCTTTCCTTCTTTTTCATTTTCTTTTATTTTTTTACATTAAAAGAAACTATATTACCATGGGGATTTCAATGATAATATATAAAAACAATATCTTAACATTATAATCAATCCTCACATATGTTCAACCCCCACACTTAGAATTTTGTACATCCACAAACTCAATAATCACAAATGCTCTACTAGCTTTATGGCTTGGGTTGGATATTTGGTTAGTTTAAAAGCATAAAATGTGGTTTATACAAAAAGAAAGGTATAAAGCTCAAAGGGGTTTAACAAGGAAAAAATCATGTCAATAGGGTATGTTATTTGGCTAATGTAGCTTATGAAACAAAGAATGCCTAATCATTTTCATGTTAATGAATGTGATAAAAATGTATTCTCGAATGGAAATTCAAAACAAAATCAAGATATACATGTCATGAAGATCATACACTATCAAAAAATAATGAGACTGAAATGAAGGTGTCAGTCTAATAAGGCTCAAAATCTCACCGCCTTTGTTTACCGCTAGTCACTACTCTTTTAAAGATAATGCACATTAACAAACCACAAAAGCAAAAGTACATGCCAAATTTTGCTATGAATTTTTACTAATCAATTCACACTCTAATTATGACTAAATAATCTTAAAAGCAATAGTAAATAAGAAAAATTTTGATTTTGTTTGTTTAATTTTGAAAACCGCCTAAAAAGTCACATAAGCTATGATTAAGCTCAAAACCATGCATTAAAACTAAGGTACCTTACTCCCACACTTAAAACTTGCATTGTCCTCAATGTAAAATAAAATGAAAGAAATGAAGTAGTTAACAAAAAATAACAAATGCAAAACTGTAAAAGACATAAATTAACTTCCCTTGAGTTGCCTCCCAAGTAGCACCTTTTTAACGTCATTGGCTGGACCTCCGGTTGTGTGCTTTAAGTGACACCAGTCACATCCTCCAACATCAACACCTCTAAATCCTCCGTTTAGACGCCCTCATAATACGACTCCAAGCAGTGACATTCACTCGGAATGTCTTGTCAGTTTTAAAGCTCCGTATCTCCAATGCACCAAAAGGAAAGACATGAGTGATAACAAACGGACCAACCCAATAGGAACACAACTTACCAGGAAAGAGTTTGAGTTTGGAATGATATAATAACACTTTCTGTCCCGTTGAGAAGCTTTTCCTCGAAATCATCTTATCATGCAAAGCTTTTGTCCTCTCCTTATATATCACTGCATTTTGATATGACTCATTCCTCATCTCTTCCAACTCTTGAAGCTACAACTTCCTATGCACTCCCGCATCATCTAAGTGCATGTTGCATCTTTTGATAGCCCAATATGTCTTATGTTGTAATTCCATTGAAAGATGACATGGCTTCCCAAATACTAGCCTATACGGCGACATTCCAATTGATGTTTTGTAAGTCATCCTGTATGCCCACAATGCATCTTCCAGTCTTACATTCCAATCATTTCTATTGAGTTGCATGGATATCTTTAGGATTAACTCGATTTCTTGATTTGAGACTTCAGCTTGCCCGTTGGTTTGGGGATGGTAAGCAGTAGAAACTTTGTGCGTGATGTGATATTTTTTGAACACTACTTCTATCACCCTGTTGCAGAAGTGGGTTCTTCTGTCGTTAACAATGGCCTTCGATATCCCAAACCTAGAAAGAATGTTAGCCTTAATAAAATCTGCAACAACCTTAGCATCGTTAGTCCTAGTGGCTTAGGCTTCCACCCATTTAGAAATATAATCAACTACAAGCAATATATAAGTAAAGCCAAAAGATGGAGGGAAAGATCCCGTAAAATCAATGCCCCAAACTTTAAAAATTTCACAAAAAAGCAAAGGAGTTTGATGCAATTGATTCTTACGGGACAGGTTACTTGACCGTTGGCATTTATCACATAATTTGCAGAAGGTATATGTGTAACATCCCACCCCCGACGGGAAGGGTAGAATAGTAATTTGGCAAAGGATGAGAGTGACTGAGACTAATTATGATTGTTCATGCATACTGGTAGTGATGAACAGTGAATTTATGCACATGAAAAATACATGTACATGCATTCATGACATTCCCGGTATTTGTGCCTAATGACATTGTCTTGTGAATAATGTGGAAATTGTGTTTGAAAAATTTATTGGAGTGAGTTTCTGTGTGTTTTATATTTTCAGGGAATTTAAGAAAATTTTCTGGAATTTTCCGGAGCAAATTCCCGAACCGGAAAAATCGCCAAGTGGCGAACCGGTTGATTTTCGGTAGTAAAAATTGCTGTCCAATGGCACTACAATATTGGGTATATTATTTTGGATTTGAAATTAGGGCCATTGGAATTGAATTGGGTCAACTTTCATTAGGGTTTCTTAATAAATCATATGACATGGTTTTTGTCTTTTTCCTTTTTGTCTTTTTCTTAAAAATGACACTTGTCCTACACCATTTAATGCATTGTTTGTTCCTATCCCCTTCATTTTCGGCAACCTCACATTGACTAAAGGAAAAAGATGAGTTTTATTTCTTAAGTCCTTCATCCATCCGAAAACTCTCCCATTTCCTTCTTCTTTATCGATTTCTTCATTGGCTTTGGTTCACTCATTCTTCTCCTACTTTAGTGCTTCCCTCATACTTGCAAGCTTAAGCTCTCTATCTTCTTTCCATGAGAACCATGCATGAGGATTAAGTAGAGAAAGTAAAGTAGTTGGAGAATTGAAGAGTTGGAAGCTTTAATTAGGTAAGTGTATGGTTTAAGCCTTGATTATGAATTTAATGCATGACTTGGTTGTTAGATGCATTGATTGGAAGTGATTGTTCATTAAATATGATGTATGATACATTAATGTCATGAAACCTATGGTGTGATTTGTTGGGTATGTTTGTGGAAGAATTAATGAGGTTAGTATGATTAGTGTGTGAATTGTGTGTTTTGAAGTGATTTTGGTAATGTTAGATGGTTAAGACTTAAAGGAAAATGATTGATGATGGATGCTGAAATTTTATGGATTTATGTTGAAGTGAAGGTCTTGATGACCTATTGACTAAATTCTTGTGTCATTAGGATGCTTATGCATGTGGAATTGGCATTGGAAGTGCTAGGATATAGATTTAGGATAAAAGCTGGAAAATGCAAATTGATCATGTTTCAATGTTTTTGCCATAACTAATTGTGTGGTTATGCAAATGAGGTGAGGTTTAGACCAAATGAAACTTTAGTTGATTGGCTAAGATTTCTTGTGAAATAGGTGTTGTCTAATTGTAGCCTTAAGAGGTTGAATTTTGGCTTGGAAAGTTACTGTTGTGGACTGTGTGAACAGTAACTGAATGAGATGACCTAAACTTTTGATGATTTTTTTAGATTAATTTAGAAGGAATTGGTGAAAACGGTCATCATGAAAGTTGAAGCCTATCATGTTAGCTTTCCATTTCCACTGATTTTGCAATTTTTCTATATGTGTATTGGGAGATATGAATTGTTGACTATTGACTGGTTATGCGCATTTGGGTGAAACCTAGCCATAAGTGTAGGTTTTGTGAGCATTGTGATTGGAAGCAAATTTAGAGATTTCTGTGATTTGAATAGGCTCAAGTGATCTTCTGGAAATTTGTAGGGAAACAATTAGCTTGAAAATGGCATATAGCATGCTATTTTTGGATATCAGATTTGGGAGTGATAAATTTTCAAAAAAACTGAACCTAAGTTAGGTTATTGACTACTGATCAAGGCAGTCACTTGCATGGTAGTTTTGAGCTTGTTAGAGATGGAATTGGCTTTTAAGCTCTTCATGACAATTGAAGTATGATGTTTTATCTTTCCAGGGATATAAGGTATGATTTTTTTTTACATTTGTTCAAGGAGTTATGCTTGTTAGAAAATTACTGTCCAGATTGGGTAATTGCAGTGGGCAGATTCTTAGTTGAATTGTTTGACCTAGTTAACAATTGAATTTGATTTTAGGTTGTTCATGAAAGTTGTAGAAAACATTTTGATCTTTCTTTGGACATTTATTTTGTAATTTTTGACTGAGGAACTGGGAAGTTATGGATTTTGCAAAATCCTGCACTGTTTAGAGAGGCATTGACGGGACAGTAGCTTCGATTGGATTTTTGACACCCTTAGGAGTGAAGTTGATTTTTATGGTCTTCATGAAACTTGTAGAAGTTTTCATAATCTTTCCAACGAGTTATGGTTTGTAATTTTCTGAATTGTGTGCAAAGGGTTATTGGTGTTTGAATTTCGGTTTGAAAATAGGAAAAAGAGAAGGAAATAGGGGCAACATATATATATTGATTGTTTTATTTGATTTTTGTGTTCTTTTGGGAATTTTTGGACTCGAAATTGACGTGTGTCCGGGTAATGGTTCTTTGGTCACTGTTTTATTTATT
>JANIPM010000007.1:25548573-25559710 GCA_027478405.1 Erythroxylum cassinoides
GTTAGAGATTAGACCATAGGAAAGTGACAAGTGTTAAGTTGCTTTTTATACTTTTGTTAGAAGTAAGTCTTGATATCTGAGAGTTCAAAAAGGGGTTTGGTATTTCTTAAGATTCTTTCCTTGTTATCACCTCCTTCGAATTTTCTTAAAACACACAGAGTTTTTCCATCAAAATTCTTTTGAAAAATTTCTTTGCTTTTCCTCCCTCTACCCTACTGCTAAGTGTTTCTTCCTCCTTAAGAAAAAAAAAACAAAGGTTGGTTAGTGTGCACAGTGGAAGTGAGTGTTGCATGGAGTTAGGGCTTGAAGATAGTTGAAGCTTTTAAGAGTTTTCAACGAAGGATTGAATTGAGCACCATCCTCCAGACGTTGCTAGGACTTCAAGGCAATAGCTTCAGGAGCAAATAGTGAGTAACCTAGACGGTTTCTCTCAATTATTGTTTGCTTAAATTATGCTTTGAATAATAAATGAATGTGACTGATTGTTGATTTCGGACAGGAGGTCCGATGATTGTGAATGTGGAATGTATATTGAAGTGCTACTTGAATGTAAATTTGAAGACCTAAGTGCTTTATAATGTGAGTGATTGTGGTACATGCAGTCCATACATAAATGTATAATCAGATAATGACAATTGTGACTAGAGTAGCCACCGATCAGAGGTAAAAGCTCAATGAGTGAAAATGAGCCTCGAGCTCAAAAGTGATTAAGAGCCTAAGGCTCACTATATAAAATGAGTCCTATATCCCCCAAGCAGATAAGGGACAATTATTAATGAGCCCGGTATTCAAAATAGATACAGGACAGTTCAGGCACTCGATCACTGTTGGATGCATTTTCTCATTAGAATGAGTGGCATTTTCCCCTTAATTTCTAGATTAATTAATTTCTAGATTAATTATTATAATTTATACATATTTTCCTACTAAATTGTTTAGTTTACCAAAATTTGCATTTATAGTTTTTCATGATTAATTTGTAGGAAATGCACTTGATTTTAGTTGTAAAGGACCACAACAACAATTAAATGAAGGAATGTCCAAGGCAAAAGGCTGAAAAAAAAAAGAAAAGAAGCAGCCAAGGAAGTCAGTCCAAAAAAACGGCAAGCGGAACAATAGAAAATGCAGGAGCCTCGGTGTGAGCTAGGTTGAATTGGGTGAGGAGTTTAAATCGTCACATCTGCTACATGGAGTGGGAGCCCCACCACGCCTACAGCAAGCACCAAAATGCAAATCAACTTCAAGGGGCACACTATAACGACGCAGATGGCTAGAGAAAAGAACCCCACAAACAAATCATGCTACAATGGGACGTCTAAGTGGAGAAGAAAATGACGCTCCACTAGGGAAAAGAAAAGAAACAAGAAAAGTAGCTTTTAATTGAAGACATAGGGAGCATAAAAGAGAACGCATGAGGCTGACCAAGAGACCTACCAACATGCATACATCAAGCAAGGAGAATAAAGCAGAGCTAGGGACATCAAGCAAAGACCTATGCAGAAGAGAGACCCATGCAGGCACCAAACTACAGTGCAAAAAATAGCACAACAAACCCACAAAAGCAGACGCACCATGCCAAAGTAGAAGGAGGATAGCTGGAAAGCGCAAAGAGGAAGGACTCCTATGTAGGGACGCACTAGCTCCTCATGCACTTCAGGAGAGGAATTAAATAAAAGTTGGAGACGCACAATAGCAGAGGAGAATAGAAGAGCTGAAAAGGGAATGTGAGTTAAGGAAAGCTAAAGAAAAAAAAGAAGAGAAATACACAGACCACGCAGAGGCCAACAGAGGAGCTTCATCTGGCATGAGCTGCAGGGAAGCACACAAGCTTGAATAAGGAAGCAAAGGAGAGTAGCGTTGGAAACTAAGGAGGGCTGCATTGGAGACAAAAACTAATGCACTCACACAGAGACGCGAGGGACTGGGACGCACGAGAGTACTCCAGGAATTTGGACGCAGCTGGTAGAAGGCTTGACGAAGGACTGGGACGCTCGTGAGGGAGCGTTGCTGCAAAGGAAGAGACCTATTCCAGATCTTTTTTTTAACGTCTATGTTTAGATTTTCCAGAGTTCTTCACTCCTTACTCCTCTAATGTTTATTTTCCTTATTTCGATATCTATTTTGTTGAACATGAACATGATTGAGTAGATTTCTTGTTAGGTTTCAAAGATGGGTAGTAGTTCTCGAATTTCTATATCATTTGATTCTAAATTTAATTCAGTAAAATTGATTCGTGGCTATTGATTCTTGTTTTACGTATTATTGTGCTTGTTATATGTTAGGCCTCACATAATTTGCATCGAAATTATCGGTTGAAGAACTGAAAGGTGAAAATCGGTAGTGGAAAATCAAAATTAAGAACTTGTAGGTTTAGACCTAGACATCTGCGAGAGGAATTACCAACTAGATAAACTTTTTAATGGGTTTTAGTTAATTTCATGAGCCACGATAGTCAGGATTGATTTTAACTAAGATACTTCTTTGACGTCTCGATAAAGAATCATAGATAATTTGGATCTAGTTTCCTTCAAAACCTTGGGATCAAGTTTATTGAATAAACCAGAAGAGAATAATTAGAAGTCAATCACGAAACCAAATTTGAAACCTGTCTTTTACATATTTGATTCATTCCTTTCAGTCATAAATAGCGCGGTTATTCAGTTTGTTTTAGGATTAGTTTTAGCAAGTCGTTAATTAATCAATTTCTCAATTATCAACATTTAAGTGATTAGTCTAATTAATTGAGTGATCCAAGCCTAGTACTTACACAATTACTCCCTGTGGGATGATACTATACTATACTACTTGGGACTCGTGAACTTGCAGAACCACATCAGTCACAACAATGTAATAAATGGAAAGTGTCTCATGAGCATTTCATATGCACTTTGTTAAGTATATTTGTTGAAAAGAAATGCCTATGCTTAAGTGAAAATGTGAAATTTATGAAAAGTGCACAATGTGATTATATGTTTGTGAATTATGGTGATGCATGAATTGAGTGAATCATCGATGATGGTTACCTCATTGAGTTCGCAAAACTCACCAAAATTGCAACATTATCTTTTCATAATCGAGAGATGACTCTAGCTGTTGAGGGGCTCTACGAACCGTGTAGATTGTGATTGGCAAGAGAACTCATGGCTCAAAGGTCGATTAGCTGGAATTTTTGGACAGATTAAATAGACTTTGTATACTTTCCTCTTCCTTGTGGTACTTTTGCATTAGGTTTTGATGATGTACATGTAGTAAGAGTTTAAAGATGCAATGTAGGCTTTCAGTTTTATGTAATGAAATTAGGAAAAAATGGGTTTAAATTATTGTGATTTTCTTATGATACCATGCCAAGTGAAGTGAATGTAGTGATCGAACGTGGCGTGCCCGTATTGTAGGATACAAACCGGAATCACCTCTGGGCATCCTGGTGTGTACCCTGCAGTAAGGGGGCACTACAAGAGTAGCCAATCTGAAAGATCTTTAAGCTCATAATTCTGCACGTAGAACTTTGCTCTGTGATTTCTGTTTTTGACTAAGCTCAATAAGCCAGTTTCTATATCTATATCTAAAAGGCGCTTAGACACAACAAATAATAACGAATCTAGACTCTCATAGCATCTGCATTTGCATATTTATGATTATGAAATATATGTTTATAAAATCATTTATGAAATTGTGATGTTAAGGTGATATGCCATGATAATATGATTGATTGTGTTATACATGCTCTGAAAGAATGTTTATGAAAATGGTTGGTTGTGTGATATTTTTTTATTTGACCTGAGTAAGATCATCGATGATGGTTCACTTATTGAGTTTGCAAAAATCATCAAAAAAAATTGCAACGTAGCTTTTCAGGTATGAGACAAGAGACTTAGTTCCTAAGATTTTTCTAGAGGAATATTTTGGATTTAGTTATGGCTCAAAAGTATGTCAGTTGACGTCAGAAGAGTTATAGCTTGTATTTTGTATTTTCTTGTCATATAGAACTTTTGTTTAAAGGATTGTAAATATTTTTTTTCAATGACTACAATGTAATTTTTTTTTCAATGAATGCAATGAAGTGTTGAAGTTTTTAAGTATTGTATATTCTTTATGATTCCATTTAAGAGATTATGTTTGCTCTAACATACCATTATCATAGGATATGTACTTGAATGTCCTCTGGATATTCGGATATATACTTTATAGTAGTGGGGTGTTACACTTTGAGCCATTAAACTCTTAAATTTTGCGTCAATAGATAATTATGAACTTTTAGAATGTGACTATAACTCATTACAACTATCCTCTGATGAGTTTAATGTGATTGATCCCTTGGGAATTGGTAATCTTCAATTTGTTTTCTTTTAGAATGGTTTTAGCTTCCATGATTGCTAGATATGTGTTGTTATAGTGTCCTTAGTTTAGCATTTCAAGTTCCTCCTTCACCATCTGAAGTTTCCTTACGCATATGTAAACTTTCTAACCACTAAATTCAAAAGCCATTCTTTTAGCCACAACCTCCCAATAGCCTTCTTGTATAATTAAACAATTCCTAAATTTAAAAGGGTTAATGATCTGAATAGGTTATTGTGGAAGATTTCTTCTATTTCAGGGAATGTGAATACTCTTATATGGTTAAAAAGACCCCTGTTTAACTTTTCTCTAGTAAACCATCTCTCTCGTTATCTATTAATCTAAGCAAAGAAATTTCTTCAGATCTTAGGTTTGATCTCAATATGGCTAGTATATATTATGAAATCATTATTGAAATTTCTTAAGTTAATGTTGCCTTCTTCTTTTATTATAAGAATGATGTTGTTAAAGTCTTCAATGATCATCTAGGAGACATCTATATTGGCATGTATAGTTCTTATCTCATTATGAAGTGGGGTCTTTTGAAAAATCATGTTAGCAGTATAAATGAATGTAATATATACCAAGTCTTGTTCCTATAACAACCTTATCAATAAATGGATTAATTGATTAAAGGTCCTAAAGAGATCAACCTCAATTTTATTATAATCATATGCTACAACAATTTTGTTATTAAAATGATATTGATGATTGGTGATTATTGACCAATACTTACTCAAAATCCACATCTTAAACTTTAGCTTAGTTTTCATAAAACCCTAATTAATGTAGGTTTTGTTAAAAGTAGAGTCATATAATATCTGCTTCTTCTTAGGGTTGTTAAGCCCTCTTTTATGTCAAGAAAGACATCATGGACAGGTTTAACGATTAGAGCCCTTGGCTCTATTTTTTCCACCCGATCTTCTCCTACTACAACTTAAACTTCCATTTTAGCATTCATCTGGTCTTCAAGTGATTTAGCGTCCATACGAAGTATAGAATAATTCTATCAAGTCTCTTACTCTCACAAGGGTTAATATTTTTCTATGCAAGAATTTCTTTATTAAAATTACATCCAACATTGATGGTCTCTTGATTGGCTCGTGTACTTGTATGATGCTCTCAATAATATACCTTCACATGCATAATAATTAAATTACATTTATCTCCTTCCTTAAGAAGATTGTTAGGAGCTTTAATTTTTTTTTATTCTCCATAGAGATTAGGATTAGGGTGCTATCTTCCTATAGTCCTCTCTCTGGAAGTGCTTAATTGTCGGGCTCTACTTCTTTCGTTGGTAGCTTGGTGCTGGCTTCCATTGGTAAGCTACTGCCACTATCTTCAATCAATTTATCATCCTCATTTAATCTCATGAGAGGGATTAAGTCAGGCAGTTCTTGGATCATTTGGAATACCACACATACTCTTGTATAGCATGTTCTATTTATAGTTGCATTGGTTCATCCATATAACTATATTTTCTTATGTAACTCCTCAAATAGCTTAGTGTCCCGGTTAACCAACACTCTAAAAGAATATTGAAATGTTAGGAGTGAGTTGAACTAAAAGCTGGAGAGTGATCAGGACAGATAAACTGGTAAGAATGATTCGAATGTTATAGGATGGAGGAAAGGACTAAATACTAGGGTTGTATGATTTGAACAAGATAATAGGGAAAAACATCTAAATGATTTAAATGATGACCCTCATTAAGAATCTAATTGATTTTTAGACGACATGCTAAAAACGAAAGAGATGTTGAAAATTCAAAAGATTTTCTTCAAAAGGCAAAGACTAAAAGTAAGAGAATTCCCTCAGCTGAATCTAGGAACGTTAGTAAGGTAAAACAACCGTCAACAATTAATATTACTAGTTACAAAGGATTTCAAGAATTTAACAGAGACGAGGGATCACAGTAGAAAATGCAAAGAAAAAAGAAAACAGTGGGAAGAAAGATAAACATTAAAAAAACGTAGTGGACTGATTGTAGAAAAACATCGGAAGCGAGTCTAAAGAGAGATGTAAATTTGATAAAGAGGAAGCATTCAAATATTTCATGCGCGACAGAAAAGGAAATTCGAATGAGAGAAAATAGATGTTAGGGTCCCAAGTATTTTCACAACAAGCTATTATTTATTTATATTTAAAATCCATTTATCTCCTTCTCCTCTAATATTCTAATTGTAAATAGAGACAGAGATCTGTCTATTGGCTCTGACCTAAGTGGGAGACTTCTTAGATAGGGTCCTTGTTAGAAGCTAAAAATGTCACATATCTGCTTTCTTTTTTCTAGTTTTACTCTTCCAAGTGTAAGTAGGTAGTTACTTTTATATCCAATGGAATTCAAAGCAATAAATGAGTTTGGTGGACGTTTGGATCCATAGATGGTGATATATCAAACACTGCTGTAATCCGAGGAACCATAGTTAATGTATCTATAACTTCCTTTGAACCATAACAAACCATTCTGTATCTTTCTATCTCTTTCACTCACTGGTATGGTATAGCATATCTGTATTCCTTTTGCCTCTTTGTTTTCTCTCTCACCTGTGAGTGTGGTCCCTTTTCAAGTGTATAAATCTCTCGTGTGTCATTTGTATTCTACTGGGTTTTGCTCTATTTTCCAGAGAAAAAAAAAATTATTGGGAGTGAAAAACAGGTGCAATGAGATTAGCTGCCGTCGTCATAGCTACATGTCTTTTGACTTCTGCAATTGTTGGCTCTCAAGTTCTGCCAAAGAGAGCTTTCTTCTACACCGTTGGTGGAGCCAAGAAGATTATCAGTTCATCGGAAGAATCACTTGAAGCCATCAACTTCACGGACCTCACTACGAACAACGACTCTTTAGATGAAGAGCGAGTTGTCCCCACTGGTCCAAATCCTTTGCATAATAGGTAGCAGTTGACGACCAACAGTACACTAATGTTCATCCTGCTTTGTTTGTACCAGTCCTTTATTTGAAGTGGATTGTGGGAAGTTTTCCATATTCATCAAAGTCCTTATTAATTGCTAGAAATTAGTTTATAGCATTAGATATGAGTGTTTTTGGAGCATTATTTGATGTATTTATATCATATAATAGTTGTACGAGCTTCGAGTCTGAAAATGTTGCTTTTCTGCTTTTTGTTCAATGCCATACCTACTCTGCATATTTTTATATCCAACTGCGAGCACTTGATTAAGAAAAGGCTTCGTACCATGAACTTGAAGAAACTAATAATCTGGTTCCTAACATTGCTACGGCGTTTGACTATGATTGAATCTTGAAGAAACTACAGGAAAGGCCAGGGTAAAAGAATAGGTTAAAAAAAAAAAAGCAACACTTGGTTAGGGTTGAAGCAAAAGAACGCAATGGTGCTTTGACTTTTTTGACAGTTATACTGACCAGACATGCTCCCCAATTGGGGAAAAGAACATTGAATTTGTGTCAGTGTAAACTAAATGCTTAACCCTTTATCGTTCTCGACGGAATGTGATAATTTAATGTCCTCATTTGTGAAATTTAATGGAGCTGCTGTTGGAGCTGCAATGTCTACCAGCATATGCTTTGAATTCAAAGGCAATTATCGGAATTCGTTTTGTTTTAACATTTTTGTGTGCTGTCTAGACTCTAGACTCTAGCTAAGCTCTAAGTTGTTTTGGTGTTTGTCTGCCAGCCTACACGTAACAGAAAAAGCTCTGGTGTGTTAGGGAGGTTTGGAGGTTGAAAGAGTGCATTTAAGAGAGGGTGGCGTATCGGGGAATCTCAATTTGTGCCTGTATACCGTATAGTATTCAATAGTAGTTTATTTTCTTTCTTTTATTTTTTTTGTCTTTTTAATATTCGCATTTTACCTACATATCTACGGGCAAAGAGAGAGAATAATGATTTGGATATGATTATGTAATTATTTTGGGCCCCCAGGGGTGTTGAGATATGTATAATCATTCGTCGTATTTGGTCAACTCAAATGAGACCAGTGATGAATCAGACTTGTAAGTTTGAATTTCCTTCAACTCCCACAGATGAGTGACTCGATGATTATTATCAATATTTTATCCTCCTCAAATTCTCAACAAGTTCCATTTAATTCCCTGTTACTAAGGATCCGACAATTAATAACTAAAGATTGGCTAGTGAAGCAAGACATGCTTATTGCCAGATAACTAAAGATTGGCTAGTGAAGCAAGACATGCTTATTGCCAGATTAATAAAGCTGCGGAATGGCTAGCTTACTATACTAGTTCACTCAAATTTGGTATTCATCTGTTTCAAAATCTGCCTGTGAATTATTTATCCATCTTATTAGAGGATATATTGGGAGTTTTATTTCCCCGACTAGTAATATATGATTTGTATCTCTCCTTTTTTGATTAAAAAAAATTCAAAACAGACCGTTTAGTTGGATAACATATATAGCCATGAGTTAAAAACGAAATTAATTGTTAAAATAGTACTGAAAATTAATGTATAAAAGCAATTGAAAAACAAAAGTGATATAACGAATTAGTTGGAAGGTCTAACTACAAGTACCAAGCTGTTTTGAAATATGTAAAATATCAAAGACAACAAAGGCGACAATTTGCTACGATTTCTTTAGTGACGCATCGCAAATCATCATAGAAAGGGAGGTATTAGCGACGATTAACCAACGCATTGCCCAAAGCCAAACATTTAATGACGAATCACCTAATACTAATAGTCGTTAAAATCTAACATTTGATGATGGTCCTTCGGGTTCGTCACAGGAGGAGCAATTTTTGCAACCAATCAGCAATTTCATCACTAAGGGGCCGTTTGGTTCCATTTCTGTTTTTCTGTTGTTGTTTTTGATTTCTGTTTCTTGTTTTTGGTTTTTTTTTTTTTTTAAGAAAACGAAAACCTGTTTAGTTGAGATTTGTAATATAAAAACTGAAAACTAAAATCTGTTTGGTTGAGATTTTTAAAAAAAATTGAAAATAATATTTCTATTCTTTTGTAATTATATTATTATGTGTAATAGTTATAATATAATACATTATATTATAACTACCTTGTTTATTATATAATATAAATAATAATTTGTTTTTTTAATAAATAAAAGTTTATCAATCCTGCAGGAGGAGGTGGCAATCCTCACGCGAGCACTGGCGACTGCTGGCCCAATGGCGGTGAACTTGGGGCAACTTCTCAACGTGTGCACGGCAAATGTCCTTGGGCGCGCCATGATGAGTCGCCGGGTGTTTGGCGATGGCAGCGGCGGCGCGGACCATAAAGCCGATGAGTTCAAGTCGATGGTGGTGGAGTTAATGACCTTGGCCGGCGTCTTCAACATCGGGGATTTTATTCCCCCTCTGGAATGGTTAGACTTACAGGGCGTGGCTGCTAAAATGAAGAAGCTCCACAAGAAATTCGACACGTTCTTGAGCAACATCTTGGAGGAGTACAAGATCGTGCCTGGTGATGGTGCTGCCGAACACGTGGACTTGCTCAGTACGTTGATCTCGTTGAAAGTTGAGTCCGATGAGGATGAGTGTGGTAAGCTCACCGACACCGAAATCAAAGCGTTGCTTTCGGTAATTCTTTTCTTTTTCTATCTATTCATATTTCTCTTTTCCGTTTTCAGTTTTCAGTTCACTTCTCGCTCTATTTCTGATATGGTTTTTGGCAGGACATGTTCACTGCGGGAACCGACACGTCGTCAAGCACGACGGAGTGGGCCATTGCGGAGCTAATTAGACACCCAGAAGCACTAGCTAGGGTCGGAGAAGAACTCGATTGCCTCGTGGGGCGTGACCGACTAATCAGCGAATTGGATCTCCCACAACTAACCTACCTGCAAGCAGTCGTCAAGGAGACCTTCCGCCTCCACCCATCAACTCCGCTATCTCTTCCAAGGATCGCCGCCGAGAGCTGCGAAATCAACGGCTATCACATCCCTAAGGGGTCAACTCTCTTGGTCAACGTTTGGGCCATATCTCACGACCCAAACGAGTGGTCGGAGCCCATGGAATTCCGACCCGAGAGGTTCTTACCGGGAGGAGAAAAGGCGCCAGTGGACGTGAGAGGAAACGATTTCGAGTTGATTCCCTTTGGGGCTGGACGGAGAATCTGCGCAGGCATGAGCTTGGGATTGCGGATGGTACAGTTAATGACTGCCACTCTCATTCATGCGTTTGACTGGGAACTGGCTGATGGGTTGACTCCTTATAAGCTCAACATGGATGAAGCTTATGGGTTGACTCTGCAACGCGCAGTGCCGTTGATGGTTCACCCAAAGCCAAGACTGTCGCCGGAGGCTTATGGTGTTGTTTAACTGGAAATGGGAGTTTGTTCTTCAGTGTTTTCAGTTTGAAGATATTTTTCTTGGTGACAAAACTATGTACCAAATGAATGAACGATAACACCACGTACCAAAACTAATAACATTACATCAAAGTAGTTTAAATTAGTTATGTTAATACTCACTAACTATTCTGTAATATGAAATGCATTCTTGTCTAATGTGTAATGTAACAACTTATTGGTGTTTTCACATTGCACTTCCCAAAGGGACCTTGAAGGCCATTGACAAGTTGTTGAGAGAAATTCTTTTAGAGTGGTTCTACTAGCCATAGGAAAATTCCAAGAGTTAAATGGCCTTCAATTTGTACACCCAAACAATCAGCAAGTCCTGGCATCACTTCTATCAAGTTAAAAGTAATAAATGCTATTTATGTACATAATTAGTGTTTAAGTGAAATAGTGGGATCTATTTCCCTTACCTTAAAGACTCAAAGTAGTTTAAGATAGAAGTAATGGAAGTAAAATTTAATATTGAGAAGTTCAATAGGAATAATTTTT
>JANIPM010000007.1:25570472-25580994 GCA_027478405.1 Erythroxylum cassinoides
AACAACAGTAATAGTATTATCTCCAATATTAATAATCAAAATAATACTAAGAATTACATTTATTAACATCTACAACTCTTATTACACTACAGGGGCATTTCTGTCATTAACACTGTTTTCTGTCCTGAAGACGACAACCAAACACATTTTTGTACCTAGGACGAGGACAATTATCTCCGTTCTGTCTACCGTAACTAAACATCTCCTTGTCTTCAATTTTTGTCTTGTCCTGTCTTTGCATACTACAGACGGCAACCAAACAGACTATTAGTTACACATCCGAATTTAGCTTTTCGTCGAAGATTTTCGCCAATGTACATCAATAAATGCCAACACTTGACATTGTCTTTTTTTGTCCTTACTTCCCCGTAAGTCTTTGCTTTGTTCCGTTATTCCGCATATCAAACACTAATCAAAGCTTATCGATACTGGCACGATCTACGACAACTTAGGGTCTAATAGCTAAGCTACTTTAATTTCCATGGTGAAATTCTGATCCTAAACGTTTCGTACATGTCTCGTATAGTCTGTTATAATTTCCATTCCTTTCACAAAAAGAAAAATAAAAAAAGAAAACGTATATGTCGAGTGAAAGTGAAAGTGTGAACGGGCCGTAAAGCTATTTCTACATAACTACCTAATCTCCGTTGATCCAACGAAAATTGACTTCTGTTCTGGTTCATCGTCTCTTCTTCTTCGGCGGGTAACACTAGTAGAACGTCGAGCACACATACACACCCCAATGCTTACCTCCTTATGATGCAATTAAGCCGTCCAAGCGACGTTTACCTGATAGCTTATTGATCTCCTCCCCTCTCGAGATGAATTTACTGACATCGATTCCCAACGTCTCTTATTCTTCCCTCCCACCAATAGTCTCGGCTCTTCCCGGCGGAAACGGACAGAGTTCGTCGCCGTTGTCCGGAGGCGGCGGCGGCGAGAAATGCCACCTGGTATGGTACGAGATCGTGCTCGTCGCGGCGGCAGTTCTGTTCTTGTTGTACTTAGCGATCAACGCAAAGAGGAATGTGAGGAAGCTTTGGAGTGGAAGGTCATTTATTATGATTTCCTATTATGCTCTTCTCTGGCTCGCTAGTTTTCTCAATCTCGCTTGGTGCTCTCTTCAGGTCATTTACTTGTGATTTCTGTGTGGATTGAGTTTGTAGAGTTAATTTCTGGACGAGTTTGTGGAGAGACTGTTTTCTTGACTTTTGAGAATGTTCTCCGCTGAATTTTTGTTTTTCCAATTGATATATTTCTTGCCCGTTCTTTTTTTTGACAAACAGGCTTGGCAATGCACTCCTGGGAAGGAGATAGCTTGGAATTTGTTGTCATTGTTCACTGCATCTAGCATGGTGTTCATGGAAATCAGCATACTGGCATTTTTACTGCAAGATAATTATTCTAGTCGATTGGAAGCCTTAGCTCGCACTTTTGTTGTTTCAGGAGTCGTTGTTGTTGTGGATATTCTTTTCAAGGTATTGCGTGTTTTTGTTTTTGTTTTTAATTGCTTAAAACAGATTTTTTACAATATTCAGAATGGACTTTTGGACAATAAGCATTACTAGGTCGATATGTTTTGAGAATTCCAAAGTTAGTCAGTGAGAGAAATGCTGAAAGTTTCAGGTTTATTGTGTTTGTTGGTCCTTTTCATGGTGTAAAGGTTCAACTTATGGTAAGAGTTCCCTTTTTCTTGCATTGGTAAGAGTTCCTTTTCCTTGCGTACTTATTACAATGCCAATTTCTTTGTGTTAAGGAAATAACAGTGTAGTGCAGCCACCTTGATGCAGTCAATTCAAGTAGTACCAGGCAAACTGAATTCAGAATTACCAGTTTTGCACCTCTAGCAAATTCAGTTTTGGTATTTGTTTCGTGTTGTAGGTTTATAAAGATATCCTATACAAGGCTATATAAAAAGTATGAGAAAGATTTTATGACAATAGAATCTATAAACAAGCCTAACATGCAAACTGCAGATTGATAACTCACTCAGGAAAAAAAGTATTTGCTAGTACAATTTTTTGAATTGGTTGATGGAAACTTGAAATATTTTGATGAAAGATGTCGTACTTGAATATGGGCTTAAATTGTCTCCCAACTGGAATTATACACACATATCAACCTGAAATCATTGAGAGTTTTCCATGATGATGGATTTATAATTTTATATACCAGGAATAGTAGTAGAATGGAGATAGTGATTAGAATTTCCCGTTTATGGATGTGTTTTTTCAATTTGAAAAGAATGATAATGATGCTACAGATTGACATTCAAGTTTCTGCCATATGCTTTACGGTGAATTTGTAATGCATGCTTGTGCAGGGTCAATGATTGTCTTTTGGATTTAACAGTAAAGGCTAGATTAGTTAGAGTGCTGGCATTTATACTTGGATTTGTTAGTTAACTAGTGGTAAGACTGAATAAGTATGGATTCACAGAGAGAGAAAAACAGAAGGCATTAATGGAAATGCATAATAATTGATGAATGAAAATCTGGACTATGTTTTGTTGGATCAAAAGTATAAGGGCGTGTGAACATTGTGGTTTTATTTATCTCTTTTGATGAGTCTTTTGTTATATCAAGAATTCATACGCTCGAAGCCAAGTGAATTGAATACTTATGGGGGTTGTACCATTCAGAAGAATTTTTATGTTGGCAGATCTTTAGGCATGTCTCTAATATGTTAAACTTGATCCGGAAAAACTGAGGGGTTATGAAAGGGCATAGTAGGAGCTCTGTTACTCTATAACAGTTTTTCTTGTGTATTCTTTTGTTGAAGATATTAGAGAGATGAATTTAGCATTATTATATATTCAATATAAGAAATGTTTTTGTTTCATATAATAGAATAGTTTAGATATTTTGTAATAATATTGTATTACTTTATTATAGATATTATAGCATTACTAATAAATAAATGGGCTAAACTTTATAAGTAAAACACTTGGGTGTTCTTCTCTATTGCAGTCTGTGTCCGTAGACATAAGTTCGCTGACGAACCACCTAAAACTTGCGTACATTCTTTTCCCTTTCTTTCTTCTTTACCTCTACTTCTACATGGTACCAGATCCAATTTCACTCTTATAATTGAAACATCTAATGGTGAATAACATTATTTCTTCACTATTACCTTTGAGTTTCTTGTTTTTTCATTCTCTGCTATGAGATTGACTACTATTAATCGAGGTGGTAAAATGGTAATAGAGTATTTAGGCTATTAAGTTGAAAGGAAAACTGAAGGTACTTTCTGCCTCTAGGTTCATAAATGCTTTTGGTAGGTTGTGGGCCGCTATATCAGTTCGTTTACGGTATGAGAAATTTCATAAGCCAACTAAGGCTTTTTATGCACTTCATCTGATTGATTTAGTGTTTACTTGAAGCTTGAGCAGTTATTTTTTTTTCTATATATTATATTTATGTTCTCAACTTTTAAGATTCACGAGTTTCATACGTTAGATATTTTTCTAAACAATTCCTATATTTTCTGTCACACTTTAACTGTTTAATTTGACAGGCTTTATCCTTGTGGGTAAATAGTTGTTTTACATCATCTATCATGTGTCAATCATTTATTTCGATGTTGTCTATATCAAACTTAACTTATAGTGTATCCATTTCACCACTTGTAGCTATTCTTTCTCAGGTTGTTTATGTTTTTGGGTTTGGTGTGCCACTCTTTATTGATGGTGTTGATGCAACACAAAGAATGAAGTGGGGCTTTTGGATCATACACAAATTATTGCTGGCTGGCGTTTATGGATATGTATTATTTGTGCATTTCTCAAAATTGAGAGAGAATTTACCCCGTGAGTACAATAACTATGTTGTTACATCTTCTTTATCAGATTGAACTTGACATCTTCCCGCCTTTTACAGTTAGGCCAGCATTTTACAACTATGTTACTGTTATGTTCATCTTAAATGCGGTGGCATTGTTTGCTTGTGGGTTTGCCGGAATTGGCGTCAGCATTGGCATTTGGTACTTGTGAAAAACCTGTTTATTTTAAAAAAAATTATACATAAACTTCCATCCTTTCAAAGAGCCTTTCCAAATTCTGGTCCTTTCTTTCTGCTGCAGGTTGTACATTTTCACAGTTATCTGCTATCACTGTTTCTATCTTCCCATCCTATACGTGGCATTCCTAGCAGATCTTTTCCAGGTGAATTTCTTTTTGCTCTTGTGGTTCTTGATTGTGCTACCATATTTCCTGTGGAGATCTTGATGACCTTAATTATGTACTATTCATTTGACATCCTCATAGGAGGAAGATTTTCTATTGGAGAATGCGTATTATTCTGAGATGAAAGATGCTGGATTCTTTGACGTCGAATGGGATTAATACATTAACTCGGGCTTGGGAACGTCCACTCTAGACGAAAAACATGTCTATTTCTAATTCTTTTTCTTTCCTTCCTATTGTATTTAAAGTGTAAATAGTTCGGAAGATAGTCGAACGTTCAAATTGATACATTAATCCCTTTAGTGGTAACTAGCTCTACGTTGTGGTTACCCGCTAGTTTGAAACAAATATTGTATCGTGATGATATGACAAGCTATATAGTTGCATTTCAGTATGTGTAAGATGTTATATGTCATACAAAATTTACATCTTATTTTAATAAAATAATATTAAAAAATTCAAATAACCAAAAAAAAAAAAAAGTCTTTAACCTATCTTTCAATATTATGCAGTTAAGGTAAGTGGTTAAATTCAACCGCTGAAGTGGAATTGTGAGACTTTGCGTACATTCAACCACTAAAGTGGAATCTACAGAATATAAAAACAACTTAAATTTTATAGCTACAGATTCATATAAGTTTGTCATTTTACAAAAGGACCATTTTAGTCGGCAGAAATCAGTAAGGTATTACAACAAAACAATTGCATTATTGAAGTCAAAGGACAAAGCTACACCATAGTTTTTTTGACAAAAAAAGATTGACAAGCAATGTGTTGCTTTCCTAAGAAGCAACTACCTCAATCTTCTCCTTCTACACGTAATTTTCCTAAAATATTAACCAATCGACTAAACCTATTGTGGAAACTCGGATTAATTTTTACTAATAATAACAAATTCATCTCGAGCACTATGACGTAAGTGAATAGAGTGTAAACGATTGTACTGAAAAATTATATAAGGTAAATTTTCAGGAAAAACTGAAAGGGTCACAAACAGACCCACTGAAAACCTAATCTTTTTAGATAAAATTTTCTGAGACATATAATTTAATAACACAATAATTCATTATAACTATTCCCAATAATAGCTATTAAATAAACAAACAAAGAGCATTAGAATTTAACAAGATTCGACCAATTATGCCTATGTCATCGAACACTATTAAATTAATGTTTAATTATTTTAAGAAAATAATACAAATGAAATATTATGGAGAGAGAGAGAATTTTTGCGTTAAGGAAAGATAGACAATTTTGGGATAATTAAAACTAAAGGAGGAGGGATTATTTTATAAGGGATCCCACAAATCAATATTTTCCCGATGTAGGATTTGCAATTGTAGAATGAGCCACAATTGTTGACAATTCAACAAATCTCCCCTTTGACGAATTTCACGTCTTCAAATCTCTTATAAAACTCATCTTTAGTAGTATCTTTAAATGCGTTTGAAAGTGCCCATCTCCAATTTTTAACAACATTGATCAAGCCTAAACAATGTTGGAACTTGATTGCAATCACTACCTTTGTCAACATATCATTAGGATTCTTAATGGTTTTAATCTTTTGGATTGCTACTCCACCTTCTTACAGAACTCTCATACAGAGTGATAATAGATATCGATGTGCTTCGTCCTTGTATGATAAATCTGGTTCTTTGCTAAAAGGATTGCACTTTGACTATCACATTGCGCTTTGATGTGCTTCTCTCAAACCCTTAATTCACCAAGCAATCCTTGAAGTCAAATTGCCTCCTTCACAACCTCTGTAGCTATCATGTACTCTGCCTCCGTAGTCAAAAAAGCAACTGTTGACTATAAGGTAGACCTTAAACTAACTAGTACTTTTGCAAGAATAAACACATAGCCAGTAGTTGATTAATGCTTGTCTAAATCACCAACATTAGTCGGAATCACAATATCCAATTACAAATTGACCGCCTTACTTATCCCTTTGAAATACCAAACCAACATCTATGGTGTTCAGAATATATCGTAGAATCCATTTCACAACTTGCCAATGTTCCTTTCTAGGATCATGCATATATATGCTCGCAACCCTAATTGCCTGTGAAATGTCGGGTTTTGTACATATCATATCATACATCAAGCTACCAGTAACATTTGCATACGATACTTTTGACATATGTACATGTTCTACATCATTCTTCGGAAACAAAGATGCACTAAGCTTGAAATAAGGAGCAAGCGGAGCACTAATAGGCTTTGACTTTTAATTCAAACTAAAACATTTTGGTACCTTTCTCATATACTATTTTTGAGTCAAAGTCACCTTAATTCCCTATCTCTGCTTATCTCCATATCGAGAATCATCTTGGGTTCACCTAGATCCTTGAATCTTCAATCTAGATTTTTTGAAGCTATCAACATATCGCCAATATACAAGAGAAGATAGATGCATGATCCATCTTGTAGCTTGCAAAAATACACACAGTAATTGTATTTGTTTCTTGTGTATTTCTAGCCCATCATAAACTTGTCAAATTGCTTGTAACACTGCCTCAAAGATTACTTCAATCCGTACAATGGTTTTTCATGCTTGCATACCATATTCACTTTTCCAGCAACTTTAAAACCGCCAGGTTGAGTCATATAGATTTGCTCCTCGAAGTCTCCATATAAAAATGCAATTTTTACATCCAATTGAACTAATTCCATATCAAAATGTGCTACCAAAGCCAACAAAATTCGATTGGAGGAATGTTTTACAACCGAAAAAAACTTCATTATAATCAGTTACCTCTGTTTGAGCATAGCCTTTGGACCCCAGCTTTGCTTTGTAGTGAACATCATTCTTATCAGGAAATATATCTTTTTTTTTACATATAATCATTTACATCCGATTGCATTCTTTCCTTTTGGGAGACTAGCTAGCTTCCTCATCTGATTCTTATGAAGGAATTGTATTTCTTCATTCGTTGCTATCCTTCACATATCTTCTTCTGAACTTCGAACTACTTCATTATAAGTGGTATGAATGGCATCAATCTCAATAAAAGATGCATAAGTCACTACATTAATATATCGAGCAGGTATTTGAGTGTTCCCTTTTGGTTTTCTCAATACAATTGGTAATTGTTGTTGTGGAGGTTTTTAGGTTGGAATCTCTTATTCATCTAACTACTCTTCTACCACAGGAGTTTCTGCATCTACGTCATCATTTGTTAGGTGATATGTGTTTAAATGTTGATTCATTTGATATACTACACTTAGTGATTAATGCCTTAGAAATGCTTAGGATACTTATTTTAGCTCATATTTGATCTTAGGTACTTTTTAGAAGTAAAGAAACAAAAGCGACCTGAAAGCATATCATTGAAGCCATCTTCTCAATTTCCATATTCTATTGATTCATGGCTCATGAAGAAGAAGAGGATTGAAAGGAGAAGAGGCAAGAGAGAATGTCAAATGAAGAACAAAAAATGGAGAAGTCTCATGACCAAACATTGGATTGCATGAGCATGAGAAATCTTTCATAAACATGAGAGATCTATCACAGCCGTAAGAGGCTCGCACAGTCGTGCAATGAACTTGCACAACTGTGAATTCTCATACTGTGAGAATTAACTTAAGAAAGTCAGGTGTCCTTAATGGCCAGGTGACACTTGGTTTAAACCTAAATTTTACTGCATAAGGAAAAGGGCGTGAAGACAGAAAGGACATTTGGGGATAGACTTAGTCGAAAGCACTCTTCCCTTATTTTCTCTTCGATTATTCTTCGTTCTTTAACACCAATAGTGGCGATGGAGAGGATGGACGATGGTGAGATCTTAGAGATGGAGATGAAAGGTTAACTTTGCTAACACTGATTTAAAGGTGCAGTCGAGGCCAAAGAGCACATTAAACAAATTATTGTTGTGTATTGTTTTCTTTACCTCTTTTTAGATTGTTTACGCTATCTTGTATGGATTGTTTGGGTATTGTATGAGAATGATTTTAATGCTCTATTGAATCATTTTTTATGAAAACCCATAGCTAGAACTTGAATGCGATACGTAATAGCTATGTTAAAGGTATATGGCAACTAACAGTATTAAATCGTTAGAGATAACATAACATAAGTTAAATATTTTGAGCTTATGTGATTTTTGTTTAGGTTAGTTTGTTTTTCTCACTTGTAATGCGACTGTCTGGATAACCTTAGAGAGATTGTTCTAGGTTTCCCAATAGTTAGGGTTAATTAATGAGTTCTTTTTGATTAACTATGATCTAAGAAAAAAATTGGAATTAACTGAGCTTATAGTTAGTTCACGATCAATAGTCTTAAGAGAGGTGTGAAGACGATAATTCAACAACATCTGCAAAATTATGCTTAGGTTGAGATTAAACCAAAGAACCGAATTTGAACTCATTCATCAACCTTATCACTTTATTGCTATTTAATTTGATTTGTTTTTATAAAATCAATTTTACTTTGTCTTCTAATTTACTTCAAACCAAACCTCTCTGTTTTGCTTATGCAGATAATTTAGGAAAGTAGTTGGAATTAATCTTTATGGGATCGACTTAGACTTACCACCAGCTATAGTTTTAGTTTATTTATTTTGGTAATATTACAACAAGCGACCAATTATGGTGTCATTGTTGATGATTAATATCCTTTTCTTTTTAAATTTATTTGTTTTATTTTATTTTTAATTGTGGTTAATTTCTTTTCTTGTTTGGTTAGTTTTGGTGCATGGAACGATCTTCTCACACTAGTGAATTGAAATTTGATCCAAAACTTGAAAGAGCGTTACACAGAGCGAGAAGACAAGTTGTACAAAGTCCGAGGATCCGTCATCATCTGACAGAAAACTTGTCTTTTCACTAGGAATTCAAATAACTTTAGATTTACTTTCTGATTCTTCTAGTGATTCCATTTCTGATACTGCTTCTAACATGGTTGGGCAAAATAATGGTCATAATCTTAAACAATTGACTACCCCTGATTTTAATCATCAACCTTTGTGTATTGATTTCCTACTATTAATGTTGCTTTTGAGCGTAAATCTGGTTTAATTAATCTTTTGCCTACTCTTCGTGGTATGCCAGGTGAAGATCCTCATAAGCATCTTAAGGAGTTCCACATGGTCTGTTCTTGCATGAAGCCAGTCAGGATGCGAGAAGAGCATATTAAGTTGAGAGGATTCCCATTCTTGTTGGGAGACACTACTAAGGACTGACTCTATTACTTACCATACGGATCAATTACAATTGGAATGAGATGTAGAGACTTTTTCTGGAAAAATACTTTTTTGCGTCTCAAGCTACAAATATTTGGAAGGAGATCTGTGCAATTTGACAACACCATAGGGAAACATTATACGAGTACTGGGAGAATTTCAAGAGGTTGCGTGCTAGCTGTCTGTATCATTAAATTAATGAGCAACTCTTGATACAATATTTCGATGAGGGGTTTCTTCCACAAGAAAGAAATATGGTTGATGTAGCAAGCGGAGGAGCACTGGTAGACAAGACACCTATTGAAGCCAGAAATATCATTTCCAACATGGCTGCTAACTCCTAACAACTCAGTATTTGAGAGGACGCCCAACCATTGAAGGTAAATGAAGCTAGTACTACTACATTAGAGCAGTAAATGGCTAGGTTGACATCTTTAGTTAGGCAAATGGCTGCAAATGGTGCTCAATAAGTAAAGGTATGTGGAATTTGCACAATGGTAGGACATCCCACTAGTATATGTCCAACTTTGCAGGATACATCTATTGAACAAGTGAATGCTTTTGGAAGCTTTCTGGGTCAACCACAAAGGAATCCTGACAACCCATATGCACAGAACTCAGGATGGAAGAATCCTCTATTCAACACCTATGGGCAACAAGGATAATAACAAGGTTCCTATCAATAACCATATCAAAGACAAGCTCAACCATCAAGTTCGATACCTTCACTGGAAGAAATGATGAAAGCATTAACTCATAATAACACTCAGCTCCAAAATAATGCCATACAATTCCAACAACAAACAAGAGCTAGCATCCAGAATCTGAAGAATCAACTGAGTCATATATGTAACATCTCACCCCCGACGGGAAGGGTAGAATAGTAATTTGGCAAAGGATGAGAGTGATTGGGACTACTTAGGATTGTTCATGCTTACTGGTAGTGATGAACAGTGAATTTATACACATGAAAAATACCTGTACATGCATTCATGACATTCCCGGTATTTGTGCCGAATGACATTTTCTTGTGAATAATGTAGAAATTGTGTTTGAAAAATATATTTATACTGAGTTCCGTCTGACTGACTGATGTAGTACGCCACCCTCGCGGGGCACGGACTCGGATATCATCAACGATGTCGAATTCGGGTCA
>JANIPM010000007.1:25756780-25768550 GCA_027478405.1 Erythroxylum cassinoides
CACTACATTACATTATGAACCCTTCCATCCTTGCCAAACAACTTTTTACTATATTACATTCCATTCCATTATAAACCATTCCATTCCCTTCCATTCCATTCCATTCCATTCCATTAATTAACATCCAACCAAACAGGGCCTAAAGGTACCTTTATCAAGTTAGAACCTTCCACATAATTCCCAATGTGATTGCGGGAATAGGTACCAAACTTATAATTTTGAGTTTTGACATTTACAAACTTGTTTGATACAAATTACAATACAACAAACAGGGCCAAAACGACGCCACCGAAACATCCATCGCCATGCCAACTGCAATCGACTGAACGGAAAAACCTGAATCGAACACTATCCCTATTCCCTAACCCATCTTTCAAGGGTTTTTGTCATCATCTTCTTCATCGATGGCGATGGCTGCTCTCCGACGCGAAGTCCGACGATTTGCTGCTGTGCCTCTATCAAATAGCCATCCAATCGCCGCTGCTCCCCGATCTTATCTCATCCCCGAGTACGATTCCATTCCTTCCCAATTTCTACATTTCTCTGGGTTCTGATGAAATATGGAGTGGGATTTGTGTCCATTTGTTTTCATTTCTATTTTTTAATGTTTGTTCCTCGGTATGTGGTTGGCCCAACATTGTTGGTTGGTGTTGTGTGTTGCGATTTTTACGTGATTATGTGCTTCTCTGTATCTGTTTGTTTGGAATACGGGGAAAAAGAAGAATCTTGAAGTTGAATGTTGATTGTCGTGTTTTGAGAATGGAGTTTGAAGTAAGTTTTACTGGTTCCAGATGATGGATTGGTGGATTCGGGTTTTCTTTTTCGATAATTTCTAGATTGATTGAAAAATTATGTTCATGGGAGTTAGCTTTTGACATTCAATTGGTGTTTCCTTTGTAAAATTATTGTCTTTAGTCAGCGGTATCCAGTAGTGTTTTTCTGAGTATTAGCCTTTGAAATGGAATGTTATATAAAAACTGTTGACGAGTTTAGCTGAAACCACTCTTGGCATCTATTACGTAACTTTGTGTATTCTTTGACACTCTTAATTCTCAAAAGTGGTTTGTGGTGTATAGGGAACAGGCCTCTGTTGGGGTGCGCTATATCTCTACTCAAGTTGGTATTAATGGCTTCCTTTCTATCTCCTAATTCCTTTTTTTTAGAAAGACTTGCAGTCGTTTGCATAATCCTAATAAATCTCTGTGAATATGGATAAATTATGATTGATTTACCTTATGCAGTCCGAAATCGCATGAAGAGTATCAAGAACATTCAGAAAATTACTAAGGCAATGAAGATGGTTGCAGCCTCTAAATTACGAGCAATTCAGACCAAAGCTGAAAATTCCCGTGGCCTTTGGCAGCCATTTACTGCACTTCTTGGCGACTCTCCAAGTATGTAAAATATAACCTGGTCAGGTCACTGGTTAAGTTCTGAGGTGTTCATGTTAAAATTAGCAAACTTTACATAGTACGCCATCCTTTCCTTTCCAATCCATCAAGAACTTCTTCATTGCTGTAGATTATATTTTGGCACGTCATTGGTGCCTTGTACTGTTCATATGCATGTATATAATTGTTCTGGTTGGTTAATCAACGGTAACACATTGTATAGGTAGTTTTTAGAGTGAAAGTGAAATTGGATTACTGATCTTCTATATCTGTTCACACTTTTCATGATTTGTAATTTAAGATAAATTGGATCTTTATGGTTCTTATTAGCCATGTGAATTTTGGGTTGTTTAATTTTCTATTAGAATAGCTTATGTGACTTGATTCAAAGTATAGTCCTCCATTGACCATAGATTAAAACAAGTAATATGGTTAAAGTTTGGCTTTGATAAAGGGTAAGGATATTAGAAAACTTATGTTTTCAAGTGCTTATGATGTTTGTTCACTTGCTAATGGTTCTACTGACTACTAAATTCTTTTATTCACTCACAATTATGCACTCAATTGATTTTGTTTTACTCTTCTATTTATTTGTAATCGCCTTTGTTATATTGGTTAGGCGTTGATGTGAAGAAGAATGTCATTGTTACTATTTCTTCGGACAAAGGTCTATGTGGTGGAATTAACTCTACTGCAGTCAAGATAAGCAGGGGTTTGAACAAGTTGGTTTCAGGTAGGCATTATTTTGAGCTCGATTCTTAGAATTTATGCACTGAGATTTATGTGTTTTGATTAGCTTATTGTGCTACTGCAGGTCCTGAGAAAGAAACAAAATATGTCATATTGGGAGAGAAAGCAAAGGCTCAATTGGTCCGTGACTCAAAGAAGAATATTGAGATAATAATCACCGAGTTGCAGAAGAATCCTCTTAATTATACCCAGGTAAGTCGTGTTAAACAAAAAAAAAAAAGGATTTTCTGTTGAATCATGATTCGTATTTGTGCGCTTAATTGTGCATCACGATTCGTATTTTCCAATCCTCAATTTCCTTGGTATTTGCTTCCAATTCTCCTTTTCTGCAGAAAAAGTAGGAAAAGAGAATGTAATTTTCAACTGCTTTACAATGACAACTAGTTTTTCATTTTAGCAAGGTAATTCACATATTCTAGAATTATTTGTACTACAGCCTACAGATAATATGTTAAACAATAGGCATACCTTATATGTCTCTGTGTTTGTATATTTATATATATCATGATGCAAAAATAAATGCATAAATTAAAGACAATCATTTTTTTTATCTCTGTCAAAAAAAAATTTCCGAATTAGATGAATTATAAATTGTGTGAAAATTACATGTAAAAAATTACTGTTTCCTAGGGTGAAAAATAAGGTACACAATTTAATATATTGTGAAGCACATTTGAAAAGCATGTTTTTAATGCTTAATTATGGAAAATTGGAAAGTAATCGTTTTCAACTGTTTCCGATGATTAAATAGGAAAATAATATATGTGAATACAAAACTCTATAGTTCCAAGTTATTCTGAAGAATACTCTTAAAAGATATTTTTGGTTTCTGCTTGCCAATGATTCTTTATGTTGTCATCTTGTAATGGCACTTAAAATTTCTTAAAGTTGCGAGGGAGATGCAGGCTTTGAAGATACAATGCAATTCAAAGGTACTCGGTGAACATTCTCACCTCTGTGTGCTTCAAACGATTGTGCTTTTAGGTTGCTGTCCTTGCGGATGACATCTTAAAGAATGTGGAGTATGATGCTCTAAGGATTGTCTTCAACAAGTTTCAGTCGGTGGTTTCATTTCTTCCCACCATTGCAACCGTATTATCTCCCGAGGTGATTATAATCTAGCATCAAATAAGTTGAAGTAATTGATTTCATTAGTTGTATTCATGCTGTGTTTTCACTAATATTGATGTAGGTTGTGGAGAAAGAATCTGAATTTGGTGGAAAGCTTGGTGAACTTGACTCCTATGAGATTGAAGGCGGTGAAACAAAGGGTGAAATACTACAGAATCTTGCCGAGTTCCAATTTTCTTGCGTAAGCCTTAACTAAATCCTCTCTCTAAGCTGTACTGGGGACTGTGCTGCTTTTTTAAAGCAATCAGCATGATAACAATGTCTGATATTCTATCCAGGTCATGTTCAATGCAGTTCTGGAGAATGCTTGCAGTGAGCAAGGGGCTAGGATGTCTGCCATGGATAGCTCAAGCAGAAATGCTGGCGATATGCTTGATCGACTGACGCTCACTTATAACAAGTCTCTCTCTCTCTCTCTCTCTCTCCCCCCATTTGCACTCCCCGTTCTTAAGTTATCATTTTTGCAGTCGGAAAAGAGATTTTCTTTTGCTTCATGTTCTGTCACAACAAGTTTGGTCTACCATACATTTTGGACTGCGGGTCAATTACTAGCATGCAATAGTGTATTTTGTTTGATTTTGTTGCGCCTGTTATTGATTTCCATGATATGTATTTTGTTTAACAGGACTCGTCAAGCATCTATCACAACTGAACTGATCGAGATTATATCAGGAGCAGCAGCACTAAAGGGTTAAATGGGGAAAGCTTGCTGCTCCCTGATATTAAGGAAATAAGATCATGCAACACGTTCTTTTTGGAAATTTTTGGTGCTACTTATTGAGGATGTATTTTGTTCAGCGTTGCTTAATAAATCAACTCAGCATTATACTTTGTCTTTCGAAAAATCATGTGAAGATGGTTGGTTATCAGATGATTCTTGTTTTGTTTATTTTCAACTTTTATGCCTTAACATCGGATGTTAAATTTCTTGGGAAATTTCAAAATTAATGTAAATCTTGCAGCACTTGACAATTCTTTTCTAGATATGATTTTCAGCGACGAGTGTTAAGATATCTAGGAGTGGAAAGACATGTTTCTAGCTCCCACTCAAGCCCGGATAATGCATAATGAAAGTGACCAAGAAGTACCTCAAAGCTTTCTCTAAACATCCATCAAACTTCCCCTTCCTTTTGTTTTACCTTTTTGATTCTCCTCTTGTTTAGTAGTGATGTTCTCCGCCTGTTTATTGACAGGGGAAAATGTACCGCAGGTGATCTTGTTGGACATGGTTCCTGGAGATGATTAAAGCGTTGAAAATAAAAGAGAATTGAGTAGATGTAGATTACTATTACATATTGGACATTATGTGCTAGCGCCCTTTTTCTGACCTGGAATTGGTGACATGTTACACTTTGAATTTAGTAGTTTTCTTTGTGAAACACAAATCTAGTAGTCGTCTTGAAGGAGAGTTTGGTGCACAAACTCTGCAACTCCCTTGCTGGTGCTGATGGGCCACAATAGAAGACTCCTGTTCCAAAACCAAAAAAATTGTGTTACAACGGAACTTTTCAAATCTTCTAGTTATATCCTGTCGAGATACTTGCAACTTAGGACATTGGACCAAGCACTTAGAACAACTGTCATCCAGGAAAGCCATTGGAACAACTGTCATCCAGGAAAGAACAATGGCTGCTGTCATGTTAGAGAGGGCTGGCTGCTGTCATGTTAGAGAGGGCTGGCTGCTGTCGTGTTAGAGAGGGCTGGTACTTTGATTTGTTGGCCAGCTCTGTCAACAAACCTACAAGGGAACCTATATATCTACATGACAAAGTTGTTGGCCTACCTCTACCTATGTTTTCAAGCTTTCATGTCAGGGTGAAGTATGTACCACAATTCCCATATTTCACTTCTCATTGGCTAAAGAGAGACCTATGCGTTCCTAAACATGCTAATTTCAAGAGATAGGTGCTTGCTTCTTACCAATTCTTTCTCCACTGTGGTTAGCGGCTAAATTTGAGAAGATGGTGAACCAATTCGGACGACCAAAATGTGTGCGTGCCTGAAAAATAGATGTGTTACTTTGTTAAGCTGTTAACCTTCTACATTATGAAGTAAGCAAGTTTCTGAATGTTTTAACTTGAGCACCAGTCAGCCGAGGGAGAATGATATGTCCTTAGATTTTCTTAGAACTTGATTGGTAAAAACTGTTAAGTCATGCACTGCTATTTACCTCAGTCCTAGAGACAATGTCTATGCCATTTTTGGCATGATACAATGCCTGTATTGCTCTTATCAAATCTGATCTTGCATCCCCTTCTACATGTGCACTAGTTAAGAAGTTGTGGGCTTCAATGGCGGGCTAGAAGATCAGCAAAACAGTAAGAACAATAAGACATAACAAGAACATGTAAATGGAATGGATCTCTGCTACGAATGGGAATGTCCTGTGATGATCAAGCTACCTGCTTTTGGTTGGATGCTGAAATTTCCGTCAGTATGTCTCTGAACCAATCAAAGGAGCTTTGTTCTCTTGTAACCCAATAGAAGTAGGTCTTTAGAGGAACCCTTGACATGCTACATTCTTGCTCACCAACCTACATGAAGTTCACCTAAACATTGAATATGACTTGAAACCAGAAACAATTTATTAATGTTGATGAAGAGAGCTAAACTGAGAGCCCAGCCAAAGCATCATACAGTTTCCATACGGTGCTTTTGGATACCATCAGCAATGTCTCTAAGGACACTGATGAAAGGTGTGGCTCCTATGCCAAGTCCAACAAGCACAACGATGTCATATTTGACATGGTCTTGAGATGCAGCGCCATACGGTCCGTCAATCTGTATCCTTGGATAGTCCTTGATTCCAAACAGTGTTGCCTGCACACCCAGATGACTCTTGAATGAGTTTTGAGCGTATTGAGTTGGTTCATTGCTCTAATCCTGTGCTTAGTTTCTGTTTTATGTTCTTTTACCTCCTGGAATAGACTATATAATTGGTAACTCCAGTCTCCAAGTGCTCTAATGTGAACACTCAGGTGATCATCCCTAGGCCCTGAAGTCAATGAAAATGGGTGCCTGAAAATGTGAAAGGGGTATTGTGGTTAGTGAATGAAGCACTAAAAAGGACACACAACACTCTTCTGAACTATGGCTATGTTGCTTTGGTGAACAGAACATGAAAACTTCATTTCCACCTTCAAAAAATGACCACACACAGAAAAATGGGGCATCAGACTCAACACTATATTTCTAAATGTTTTAGTAAACACCATTTAGTAACCTCCAGAGATATAATCCAAAAATTTGAAGGTGGGTTTCTTAGCCCCTTGAAATTGAACAAGACGTGTTGTTAGGGTACCATTGAAGTGGAGAAATCTGAGGACATTGTACGAAAATGTACATTCCACTCCGGTAACTGAAACCTTCTGGTTTCTGAAACTGCAGGGATAGCACTTTACCCTGATAAATGCTTGCCTGCAGAAAAGGAAAGGAGAAATTGCTCTTGACGTTAACATGCATTTAATCCAGTTGTACAACTAAATTAGTTTCAGATGATTTACTTTCAAAATTTCAACTTCATAAAACTTCGATCTGACAGCTCGGAAGATCCTTTCTCCGACATATAACGAAACAGGAATGGCAATGTACATCCATGTCTGCATGAAGAGTTGGTAGATCAATGTAGTATTCCAAGACTTACAAGCCCATTTCTTCGAAAGAAAAAGCTTACCGTTTTGTCAGTTACTTTGCTGGTCAGGAAGAGGAACATGGAGTGAACTATGAGCAACGCATATACAAGGATAAGTAGGTGGTGTGAGTACCAAAAGGTATTGTACCCTGTTAAACGCCTAATGGACCTCGGTAACAACGGAGACTGTCGACGAGGCCACCTTGTCGCTAACACGAAGACGATGCTCATTAGAACTACCATAGCAATCCCAGTTGCAGCTTCTGTTGTTGTTAATATTTGCATATATGATGGTTGATGGTACCCGAACCGTGCTGCTATGGTTTGTCGGAAAAGGGAACTATCAGAGCCACTGATTCTTGGGAAATCACAAGCAAGATGGGTTCCCCCATGTAGGATCACACCTACCACTATTCCTCCTGCAATCACCTACATCAACCAAAAATGGAAACTAATAAACTTCCCTTGAAAACAATTGGCTTCTTATGAAGGCTACCTGATGTGTATTTTTCATACCTTGTGGAAGTTGACGTTATCATTAAATGGAACTATGGAATTGATGCTTTGATTCCTACGTAAGAATGTGATGGTGTTTCGACAAACAGGTAGGAGAATCAGAGCCATGTTGAGTTTCAACGTCTCTGCTGCCCCCTTGGCTGTGCAGAGGCAATAACCCATCACTTCAAAAGCTGTTCTGTGACGGTATTGGATGAACTTCCAAGTGAAAATTGAAACACAAACCACCAACCACAGCATAAGTATCCATGCCCTTCTCCAGTAAGATCTGAATAAAGTTTCAGCCTTGGACATGGGCTCTTGGTATGTGTCATTGCTCTGATATGTAGACGAAAATGAGACTCTTGGGTGGCTTATTTTGAGGAGGACTTCAAGTTGGTGTAGCTGCACCATCATCCACAGACTTGAGTTATTTCCACCATATGAGAACGTATGTGTTTTGAGAAATAGATTTCAAGTAAAAGAAGAGAAATGAAAAGCGACAGAAGCATTTTCCCCTACACCTGAATATAGCGCCTGTCTTCATTATCAAGAATTTCCATAACTAAACCAGCATATTCCTGTGCTTCCTCGTGCGACAGGGACAATTTATTGGTTGAAGCCATAAGCAAAATAGCCTGTAAATAGGCAAACATATTACAGATGTCAGCCTCTGTTAACAATCTTTATACGAATGGTTCAAATCATTGGATTACTGACGTAACATCATCACCTGCTTTAAATCCATTACGTTAATTCTTCCATCCATGTCTCTGTCACATCTGTAAAATAAAAAGGTGCAAGAAAAAGCAAGAGGAGAATGAATTCGTCGTCTGAAAACAACAATTGAATTGTTCTCCCACAAGTAAGCTGCTGCTAAGATTATTACATGTCGAAGAAAATTTTTAATCTTGAGCTAAAGCAAGGTTGAGTCATGCGATCCCAGTTGGCATGCAATTCCGTTTTTGAGATTTCAAGTCTGTGATCCTGTCTTCTTCCTCTAAGAGCCCTCAAAAGTTCATTAGCAAACTCTGGTGATTGTTGCAAACCTGAAAAAGGAAACAAAACTAAATGACTCGAGAAGACAAGAACATAGAATCTATACATTACTGCCGACTAGTAAAAGGGAGACAACATGAACTTCTGCCATGTGCACTTCATAAACTGAAACGCGTGTCATGCCATGCGGGTATGTTGGCTACGTTACACCTGGGATTCATCACAGGTTTTGTCTAAATAATGACAAATATTTCTTGCTGAAATCATGTTCTTAGGAACTTGAGAATTTAATGATATGGGCACTTTGTCCTATTCCAGTAAATTATCTTTTTCTCTTAAAAAATCTATGAATGAAAACTCTCACCGATACAGAAACCAAAATCTGATGACGATCTTAAGACTGGCTCAGGGGAGTTTCCGGTCGAAGCTAGTCGGTCAAATCGCTTTTCTACTTCTTTCCAGTCCATGTTGATGAATCTCAGCCACTCCATTGTAGAACCTACTGCTTCTGATGCCTCCATTTTCTCCGATGAGTAATGATGGTTCATGTCTTGCTTTAGTCTCGTCAGCAATGAAAATGGGACAGGCAAGGTTCTGCCATTACTTGGAGGAGAAGATGACAATGATGATGAAGAAGAAGCATCGGAGGAAGATGATGAAGGATAGTATTCATGAACTTTTCGGTTTTCTGCATGAGTTTCTTCCATTAGTTTTCCTGAGCTTTTCCCAGGAAAACTACTCAGGAAAACTAGCCCTTTTCCTTGTGAAAGTCCTGATATAATCCAAAAGGGTTAACACTATGAAAATGCAGTAGCTATATCTTAGTTGCAGAGAGATTGCGAGAGCAAGTGGTTTTGTATGGTGAAAGAGTAGTAGTTAATGTTTTCTTTATTATAGGAAGTTGAAGAGATACTTCCAGGATTTGGGTGGTTTGAGTGTGGGTAACAAGAGACTACACATTGTTGAAGAATAATGCTAATACGTGCATAATTGGTTTGGTGTGAAAGAGACGGATAGTAGAGTTGAACAAGAAAGTGGTTTTGTTGGAGACGGGAGAGATTAGGCAGAAAGAAGATAAAGTAAAGGAGAAGGTAGGAAGCTGAGGAGAACTTGCGAAAATAGAAAAAGATCCAAAATATACAACAACATCTAACAGAGAGTCGTTGGTAAGCTACGTTGAAATATAAGTAAGAGTCTGGAAAGAATATATAATCTTTAACATGTAAATAAGTCCAGAGATTTATTCCACCTAGCAATAATTACTTTCTGGAACCTCATTTAAGCTTGTTCCTGTTCAATTTATTTAGGCCCAATCATACAAAATTTAACATAATATTAGAGCAGGTTACTCTCTAGTTAATCATTATCACCTCAAGACGATAAATTATATCATGTATTGTGCTTTAAATTAGCCCACACATGAGGGGGTCGTGTTAAAATATAAGTGCGAGTTTGCCCAACGTAGAAAGAATATATAACTTTGAACATGCTTATAAGCGTAGTGAGTTCTCTTCTTATCACCGATTAGTTTTATGATAGAATCTCATTTGAGCTTGTACCTGTTCCTTCATCAATTCATGCATTACCTTTAGGCTATGCTTATTTGGAAGTTTATTAATGGAATAGAATGAAATGTAATATTATTTCATCGTTTGAGAGCAGAGTTTATAATGGAGTGAACTGAAATGAGATAAAAAAGAGGGTTTCATATTACACCTCATTACATTCTAAACAGTAAAAATGATAAACCTCCGATTTGAGAAGTTTAAGATGAAATGTAAAATGATAAACAATTTTTTACTAAAATATATTATAAACCTTTCTTCCAAACAATATTTCATTATATTACATTATGAATCATTCCATCCATTCTAAACAATAATTTTTTAATATTATATTCATTTACATTACATTCTATTATAAACTATTTCATTTCATTCCATTAAAAACCTTACGTCCAACTAAACATAACCTTAATGATAGTTACTAAGCAACCTGTACAAAACTAGCTGAGGACTTACTAAGAGTAAAATATGACGAAGATGAAAAACTTAACGAATAATATTGGACTGCATCAGTATGGTTTTGGCATTGATATGTAGCCATATATGTATGTTGGAGAAAACTCTATTTTACAGAACTAGCCATCCATATTTTAAAGTCGAGTATTAAAATAAAGTTGTTCCTTTGTGACCATAAGATTACATGTTCAAATCACGAAAACAACATTTTGTAGAAATTACAAAAGGAAGACTACGTACATAGATGACTCTCGCAAAGCAGAAAGTCTTGTGCACAGATGTAATAGCTCAGACCACCCATCCGCAGATACTGTCTGCTTTGAGTTGCCCGTCAGGTCAAGTCCTTACGGTTTTACTCTTCTCGTTCCTGAAAAAATGCATATGTAGGAAAGAGATATCCATACCCTTATAAAGCATACTTCGTTCTTCTCTTCAGTCGATGTGGGATATCACAATCTACCCCTCTTAGGGCCCAATGTCCTCACTGGCACAACGGATCGGGAATTGAATTTTATACTATTTGTAAAAGCCTAGACTACCTGCCCACAAATATTGTTTGTTTTGGGTTGCTCATTAGGCTAAAGCCCTCACGGTTTTACTTTTTCCGCACTCCAAAAATGCATCTGTAGGGAAGAGGTATTCGTGCTCTTATAAGACGTACTTCATTCTTCTCTTCGATCGATGTGGGATATCACAATCTACTCCCCTTAGAGCCCAACATTCTCACTAGCACAACCGGTCGAGAACTGACTTTGATACCATTTGTAACAACCCAAACTACCCGCCCACAGATATTGTCTGCTTTAGGTTACCTATCGGGCTAAGGCTCTCATAGTTTTGTTCTTTCCACACCCAGGAAAACGCATCTATGGGGAAGAGGTATCCGTACCCTTATAAGGCGTACTTCGTTCTCCTCTGAAACTGAGTGGGATCTCACAATCTACCCCCTTAGGGCTCAGCATCCTTGTTGCACAACGGATTGGGAATCGGCTCTAATACCATTTATAATAATTCAGACCATCAATCTACAAATATTGTCTGCTTTGGGTTGCCCATCGGATTAAAATCTTCACAGTTTTGCTTAATTTTCTCACACACGGGAAAACCCATGTATAGGAAAGAGGTATCCATACCTTTATAAAGCGTACTTCATTCCCCTTTCCAGCTGATGTAGGATCTCACAACTGAGATACGTTTGACTTTTTTTTTTTGCATTTTATAAATGTAGATTCATCTCACTTATTCTTGTTATTCTCTTTCTACCATGTTCTATATGAACTCTCATCAATTCCTCTTGGATCTCTCAGTTTCCTTCCTCTCATTGTGTCATTCATAACCCTCAAATTTCTGAT
>JANIPM010000007.1:25895027-25907197 GCA_027478405.1 Erythroxylum cassinoides
TGGTAGAGTTCCGTAATATGCCATTGAAATGAAATGAGTCATTATTGATCAATTGAGTGAATAGTTAGATTGTGACATAAGAAAGTGGAATTTGGGGACATTGCGTCGGGAAGGTCTTGAACATGCATCGTACGTCTTTCAATTGCGTCATGTTCATCATTGAACATTCTGATTATGCATTTAGTAATGGGAAATTGTTTTGATTGTTATAGAGGAGCCATTGGAACGTCATTCCATGGAATTTCCTGAGACTTCCAGGAAGTAGCTCGGAAGTTACAGGTGAGTAACCTAGTTAGTTCTTCAATCTTTGTGTGTTAAATTATGCAATTATGTCATGCGGAGAATGGAGGATTATGTGTTTGAATGTAATTGGTTTCGGACCATAGGTGTCCGAAGTATCGTTAGTGTGTTATTGAAGTGTTATGTGTATACATTGTTCTACTTGGTGTAAATATGAATTGGGGCATGCGTTAGTACATTGTGAAACAATTGATACTGAATTGAAACATATGCATCTCATGCATAAAGGTATGATCAGATAAAGACAGTTGTGACCGGAGCAGCCAAAGTAATCCTTGAGGTCTTGAGTTCGAGTGGTGACTCATTCAAGAACCAAAGAGGACAATATCTTGGTATCGCAGGCCCCCTGAGGTGGTGCATATCCGGAGGGCTCTCCCACGCAGTGCTCGGATACCACATTAAAGCTCACTGTATCAGGGCATTCAGGCCCAACGTATTCAGAGCCACAGGCTCAACGTAATGTGCCCTTCACTGGGATAGTTCAGGCGCACGATCACAACAACGTAATAAAATGGAAAGTGTCACATGTGCATTGCATAACCATATGATTGAAAATGGACTGTATGAAAGGCGGAACGCCTTATATGTGTGAAATGCTAGTGCATGTGATATTTCTGTATTTGATGCTGTGTGATATTCTGTAAATTGATTGTATATGCATGAGTTGGGTGAACCATCGATGATGGTTTCTCACTGAGTTCGCAAACTCACCCAACATTGCAACTATTTTTCAGGAATTGAAGAGTACCCCGTTAGTCAAACGGGAGTATGTCCACTGCATGGGAGTCAGAGTTTGAGGTCGGGATCAGTTCGCGTTTGCATTAGTGTAATTATGTTTTGTATAAATTTGTATTTCCGCAATGTCTGCGAAATAGGGCTTTTTAGTACAGTGGGTCCCAGTTAGTTAATGCCATATTTGTAATGTAATTACTGAAATTGTGTTATGATCGAAATGATTTCAAATTATAGCAGACCCAAATCGTTTACTGAATTCCGCGCTTGCGATGATTTCAAAAATGTTTAAAAATGGCATACTGAGTTTTGGACTGTATTTGAGTGCTCTAGCATACCACCCTCGTGGGGCTCGGGTTTGGACATTACCCTCGATGTCGAGTTTGGGTCTTGTGGGAGTGGGATGCTACAATCATACTCCTTAATGGTTCCCCCAGCCAAGATCTTTGATCCCCTATCACCATATCTCTTTATCATTTTTTTGGAAATTCTTAACAAAATTATCAGCTCAAATATTAAGGGAAATCTAGATTTTTCATATCATCATAAATGCCAGGTATTATCTTACTCACCTCAATTTGTCGATGACTTAATGATGTTTTATATTACACATTTGAAATATTTAAAAATTTTACACAAATCACTTATGGAGTTTTGTAAATTGTCTGGTTTGAAAGTCAACAACCAAAAAAGTATAATGTACTTCTCTTAGGATGTTATTAACACTGAGAATTTGAAGGATATCTTTGGCTTGAACATTTAGAACCTCACTTTTAAGTACTTGAGGTTTCCTATATCTTTTAAGAATTTGAAGTATCAAGATTGCTTGCAGCTGGTAGAAAGAGGCAAAAACATGATCAGTGCCTATTAGAATAGATTTCTCTCCTAAGCATGGACAGTTCAGCTTATACTATCAGTCCTCAACAACCTTCACTTACAATGGAGTTCACTACTAGCTTTACTAAAGAATTATATTAAAGAGATTTAAAGATGCACGAATAACTTCCTTTAGTCTGGGAAAGTAGATGATTACAAAAGTGCTAAGGTGAAATAAGATCATTTATGCTGGAGAAAGTAAGAAGGAGGGTTGGGACTCACATCAGTCCATCTAATCCAAACTAAAATTATTAGTAAGAGGATTTGGAAGCTTATAAATGATAGGGAGGCTCTTTGGAGCAAAAGGATAAATGCTTATTACTTGAGTAACTCTAATTTCTGGAAATTAGGGGAGAAAACTTTACATTCCTGGCCTTTCACTTGCATTCTAAGACATAAAAACATTATATATCCCCTCACTAAAGTTAAGATCGGAAATGGGCAAGAATCTTGGATGTGGTTTGAGAACTCGTCCCCTCAAAGCCCTCTTATAAAGAGAGGTGAGTTACACAACCTAGTTGGTAGATGGACAATCAACTCCAAGGTATCTTACATTATTAAATACAATGAGTGGTTGATTTCTAGTAGCGGAGTTGATAAGTTTCAGGACATTCTTCCATATTATAGGGCTAAATTCCTAATTGTAGGTAGATTAATCTAGTGTGAAAATGCCAATAATGAATACTCAAATTCCTTTTTCTTGAAAGTTATTAGACCCCATCATCTGAATGTATCCTGGTATAACATAGTAAGAAGACGTTCACTAATGCCTATGGCTTCTTTTGTAACTTGGCTAGCAACTAGAGGAAGACTGAAGAAGAAGGATAAATTGAAAGGAAACTATGACTAGATATATGTCCTTTGTAATTCATTACCTGAAACTACAAATCATGTGTTTTCTAAATGCAAGTTTTCAGTTTGTTTTAATGTTTAAGGATGTTGCACGAAATGAACTTAATTTGCTCTAAAAATGATTGGAAAAACATATTATTTTAGGATGAAAATATGTATAAAAGGATAGGGGATGACAAGAAGTGTCTTAGTCTTATGGTAACCTACTCAGTTTACTCAATTTAGTTTGAAAGAAACCATAGGGTCTTTAGAGATGTTCACAATGACAAATATATTTTGATAAATAGGGCTTGTTGTTGGATCAAAGAGATATTGATTTCTCACTAAGCAATTGATGGCTTAAACTCATCCATGAAATGCAATTAGGGTCTGGTTTAACTTATGCATTTACTGTTCTAGCATTAGTGCCAATTTTGCTTTGTTGATATGCTGCTACTCTTCTTAGAATCTTAGATTTTGTAATCATAGCCTTATAATTACCTTGTATGCCTTTTAGCCTTTTAATGAAATTTATTTATTTACCTTTCAAAAAAATAATGAGGATATTTCTTACCTACCACAAATGTTATAATTAGTGGTGCAATTTGTTTCTCAATATTTCATAAAATATCTATATAAAGCGCTAAAATTAATTTTGATATTATTTTCACCTTAATGTTACTAAAACAATACTTATTACATCCTAAATATAATGTAAAAGTAGTAAGAGAGATAACGATGGTGATTTACTTAGATTTTTTGTTAAAAGTTAAGGTTTGAATCACATATTTGGTCAATATCTTTTTAAACCATGTCAATGTCTAATATATCTAGATTATTTAACTATGACACCACATAAGTTAAGTTGATTACCCAGGCACTAGGAATTGATTAAAAAAACTCCATTAAGTTTTAAAGTGCTACTATACTTGTTGCATATTGAATAGAAACATCTTATTAGTTTTCTTGGAAAAAATAGAGCTTCATAACATCTAAAGGAAGAAAGCAAGTCAAGAGGAAGAACAAAAGTAAAATTATCTGCATTAAATACATCCACAAATAACATTTTTAACTTTGTCAAAGAGTGAGATATGGTAAAATACTCTTTAGCCTATGTAACTACATAAATGAATAATAGAAAACTATTGTAGTACTAGGATTATAACCACGACACAAAAGAACATCAAAATCATAAACAAACTATCCAAAAAATCTTATAATAGGGACAGTAATGAGGTGGAGACCAAGCAGTGGACTTTAAACCAAATGAGATGAGAAGGAAGACCTACCAAAATCATTAACATAATTGTCTATAATTTTTCATACCAAATTTCTTTTAATAAATGAGTGAAATAACAAAATGTATAGATTTTATCTTTAAAACTATTGCTATTTGAAACAAAAAGTCATATCTCACTATTTCTTTTGTAAAAAGTCTGGCATTAATCTCACAGAAATGTTTAATGTGATCCTTCATCAAGTGCGACTAAACTCAACAAATATACTCGTTTTTGGATTTTTAACCTGACTCAATTTGATTTAATTAATAATTATTGCTTCATGGTTTAATGAAAGAAAAAAAGATAGACCAAAATGACTTTAAGGCAAAGTTTGGATTTTCGTACTATACTGGCCGGTAAACAGTACCAAAATTACTGTTTTGGTTTGTACAGGCTAGTTTCGGCCAAATATCAGCCATATTTGCAAAAAAAAATTGTTAAACCCTCTTTACCTATCACTGCTGCATCTTCTTCATTTTTTTCTCTTTCATTTTCTCTCTCACAAACACATTCTCAATCTCTCTTTTACTCAAAAAATCACACTCTCTCACTCATCCCCTCCTTCTCGCACCACACTCGACGTTCTCCTTCTTCTTCCTCTCATTAGTTTCTCTCTCATACTCTCACTCTCTCTCTTTTTCACCATCGTCGCTAGTTGCCACCATCCCCTCTCCGACCGTCCAATGACCACCACGGCACCCCCAGTAACCTCCTAGCGCCACCCATTAGCCCACCACCGCCCTCCCAATGCCAGACCTGAAATCTTATTGGTATGTTTTGTGATAAAAATTGTTGAAAATTATTAGAATAAAAATTGTTGGAAATTATTGGAAATAAAAATTGTTTATGTATGTTTTTGTAATTATTGAATTGAAATTGTTGGAAATGAATTTGTGATGGTTGAAATTATTGGTTGTTGGAAATGAAATTGTTAGTTGTTGGAAAATTGGAAATAGAAATTGTTTATATATGTTTTGTGATGTTTGAAATTGTTCAAAATTGATGGAAATGGAATTGTTGAAAATTATTAAGAATGGAAATTGTTGGAAATGCAAATTATTTATGTATGTTTTGTAATGGTTGAATTGAAATTATTGGAAAATGTTATAAATGAAATTGTTAGAAAATGTTGAAATTAAGAAATGAAAATTGTAAGAAATTGTTTATGTATATTTCATTATTTTGTGAATTGTGAATTTGTGATGGTTGAAATTGATGGTTGTCGGAAATGAAATTGTTAGAAATTTGGAAATGAAATTTGTTTATATATGTTTTGTGATGTTGAAACTTTGAATTGAAATTGTTCAAAAATTTTGGAAATGGAATTGTTGAAAATTATTAGGAATGGAAAATGTTAGAAATGGAAATTATTTATGTATGTTTTGTAATGATTGAATTGAAATTGTTGAAAAATATTATAAATTGTTTACGTATATTTTTTGATTGTTGGAAATAGAAATTATTTATGTATGTTTTACGTAATTATGTTTGTTGAATAATTGAATTGTTAGTTTTTGACTTATGGTGAATTGTGTTCGATGAAATTGAATTGTGTATGATGTATGAGTTATATTATATAAGATGAACATGTGTATTGTTATAATGAAATTATATGTTCTTTATTTTGATATGTGCATTCTTTTATTTTTATAGATAAATGGAAGGAAGTTCAAGCACTCTTGATCAAACCACTTCACAGTGATCCAACTTGAGCTCATATTGCATTGGTTCTCGATATGAGGAACCATACTATTTGCTTATTTTGTAATAAGCATTGGAAAGGTGGAGGAATAACCCGATTAAAGAAGCATTTAGTTATGGTTAAAGGAGATGTGAAACTGTGTACAAAAGTAAGTAATGATGTGAAGTGACAGATGAAAATGTTACTTGAAGAATATTAACATGAGAAGGATAGAAGGGAAATGCTATATTTTAAAATTGGTAGTGAAACTTCATTTGCTAGTTTTTGTGATGATTGTGGAAATGTTGAAGGTGGTAGTGGTAGTGTTCTATCCCAGACTTAGCAAAAGATAATGTTATACCTGTACTTGATGCTAGGACAAGAAGAAGGCATGTGACTAATTTTTTGCGCCATAAACAATTCCTATAGGCCAACCTTCAATTCGTAGTGCAATGTAATCAAGAGAAGCAGCTCATAATGTAGATATGGCAGTAGCTAGATGGTGGTGCGATACAGGTTCATCATTAAATGCTTCACAGTCTTACTATTATCAACTTATAGTGGATGAAATAGCCTCTAACAGTCCGGGATACAAAGCTCCTTTGTTTAATAACTTAAAGGAAATTTTTTTAGTTGTTTTGTTTCTGAAATTAGAAGTTATTTGCCATAAAGAATAGTAAATTAGGCTATTTATGGATGTTCAATCATGTGTGATGGTTAGACAAATAAGAGACAAGAGCTTATTATTAATTTGTTGGTTGGTTTATTCCACAAATGGCTCTATATTTTTGAAATCTATTGATGCATATGGCCTTTTTAGAATGTTGAGACTTTGTTTGCGATATTTAATGAAGTTGTAAATGAAGTAAGGCTGGAAACATTGTTCAGTTTATTACCGACAATGATTTCTCTTATAAAGCAGCAGGAGGAAGGTTACAAAATACGTATAATTCTTTTTCTTAGACTTTTTTGTGCTCCACATTGCATTGACCTAATACTGGAGAATATAGTGGATCCTAGGTATTTTCCTATTATTGATTAGGCTACGCAGAAAGAAAAAAAGGTGACCAAGTTTATGTATAACGTGCATGTGTTTTGATTTTGATGAGAAAGGAATTATCAATGGTAGGAACTTGTATTGTCCTGGTGTGACAAGATTTGCAACAAATTTCGTATCATTTAAGTCTTTTGTTTCGATGAAGAAAGAGTTAAGACAAATGTTTACAAGTGATAAGTGAGTCGCATCTCAACATGCTAGGTCTAATGCTGGATTGGAGGTTACTAGCATTATACTAAAAGATAGAGAATTTTAGTCTTAATGTCAATTTGTTATCCAATTTTGTGAGCCTTTGGTGAGGGTGCTTTCATTGGCTAATAGTGAAGAAAAACTAACAATGAGTTATTTTTAAAACTAACAATGAGGTATTTTTTGGATGTCATGGAAAGAGCAAAGGAAGCAATCAAGGCCAATATGAAACATAGGTTTTCTTTGTATACACCATATCTTTCAACCATCAATGAAAGATGAGAAAGACAACTAGGGAATTTTTAAATCCTAGTGTATATTTTAGACCATATCTTACAAAGAAAGTTGAAGTCAGTAGAGGAATACTATTCACTATTACAATAATTGTTGGCCATAAAATGATACAAGATCTTTTAAGCTCACGAATAGAGCTTTACAAGCTGTATTCTGGGGACTTTGGATTGTCAATTGTTATTTGACAAAGAACAAAACTTTCTCAAGATATTAGTTGTTTTTTCTTATTTGTTGTAAATTAATTATCACTTTATTTTATTTGTAACACTACTATTGTTATCTTACGATTTATAGTTTCTTGGTGGGACCAATTCGGAAGTGGTGTTTTATAATTGCAAAGGTTTGCAATTCAGATTTTTAAATCAATGTGTGAATGTAACGTGTTGTTAATGGAACTAGAGTACATTTAAATTCATCCATTCCAAAAAAAGGAATAGATTGGAGCACATGAGATTGAATGACTTGATATTCGTTTGTCACAATTTAAAACTTCAGGAAAGGTATATTATTATCATTAGTAATTTTGATATAATTTCTTATAATTTTCTAATAATTAAATTTTATTGTTCACCAAGAGTCTTAATAACACAAGTAGATCAATAGATCCGATATCTATTGATAATATTGATCTTTTTGCTGATTGGGTTTTTAAGGAACTAAATTTGATATATGTGAATGACTTTGAAGATAATTATGGTTGGGAAAGCATTAATATGTCATTTAGTACATTGAATTTAAATGATAATGATGATGAGACTCCTCTTGATGTTGGGGATTTTGCACCAAATGATAACTGAGGTTAGTGTAGTTATAACGGATATCCTCCTTAGACGACTGAATGAAGTTCCAGTTTTTTATTTTTTCCTCTTCTTTTAATTAACTTATATTTGATGTATATGTAGTGTTTAGGATACCGTACCGTTCTGGAAGGTACCGGCCGATATGATAGGAAAATGGAACAATACGGGCCATTATCGACACTAGCCTCAAATACCGGTCGATACCGGTTGTTTTCATTCTGTACCAACCGACACTAATAGTACCAGAACATACCGGTCAATACCATAAAATTCTAGAAATCCAAGGATCAAATTGCAAATTTTTAAAATTAACCCTAAAATCCCCACCCCCGACTCTTCTTCACTCTTCTTTTTCGTTCACCTGCGTCCTCTTCTCTATTGCATCGCCTGCCTCTTCTTTGTTGATTGTCGCATCTCACTGCCGCGGCCGTCGCCTTCTCTGCCCCTCCTCAGCTACTCCCTTGGCATCGGTTGAAGACACTTCCTCCATGGGGACCTGAAGACGCCACCGTCTACACCACCCGAAGCCACCGTATCGTAGCACTGCTACACCGCATCGAAGTCACTGGAGACATGTCTGAAGTCTAACCCGTGACAAATCTCGAAGACTCGAAGTTGGTTTTATGATTTTTTTTCTAATTTTGAAATTTTCATGCTTAATTAGATTTTTTGTTGTGTTGGATTGGATCATTGGAATGTTGGAATTAGGATTATGGTTTTGGTTGGATGATACACGGTGCTGGAGTTGGACGGTGTTTTTTGTGATGAATGTGTTTGTTGCGTGATCTGGGATTTTGGATACTGAATTGGTTGGGTTGTGTTTGTGTATCTGATTCTAAAATGAATTGGTTGGAATTGGAATGTGATATGAATACTAAATTGAATTGGTTGTGTTTGTGTATCTAATTTTTGAAATAAAATTGCCATTTGTGTTGGTTCATGGTCATGGTTGTTCAGTTTGGTTTGGTTGCAAATTATCATAGAAATGAATCTTTAAGTTTAAGCTATTTAAGGACATAAATTATAACATAATGAAACATGTTTATGTTGGAACTTAGAAGTTGACCAGAAAAAAATTGCAATTTAAGGGACAAAATTAGAATATAATGAAAACCCTTTTTAAATGAACAGATTTAGAAATTGAACTTGTATTGGTTCGGTTGGCAATACAAAAGGGTTGTTGTTAAGAGTTAAGACTCTTAGAATCAAATTGAAAATTTTATAACTCTTAATTTGAAAATTAGGATACCATAAATAACATATCTATAATTTTTGTATTTTCACATGATATTTATGAAACTAATTGTTGGTTTTATAATAATATGAAAATGTTGATGATGTATGTTTTGTAATTATACATCAACAATTTTTATCAAATTGTTGATGTATGTTTTATGATTGTTAGAAATTGGAAATTGTTGAAAATTGATAAGGAAATTGTTCATGTATCTTTTGTGATTGTTGTAATTGGAACTTGTTGAAAATTGATAAAAATAGAAATTGTTGATGTATGTTTTGTGATTGTTGGAAATTGGAACTTGTTGGAAATTGATAAAATGAAAATTATTGATGTATTTTTTGTGATTGTTGGAAATTGTAAATTGTTGGAAATTGATAAAAATGGAAATTGTTGATGTATGGTTTGTGATTGTTGTAATTGGAATTTGTTGGAAATGGAAATTGTTGATGTATGTTTTGTGATTATTGAAAATTAGAAATTGTTAAAAATTGATAAAAATAAAAATTGTTGATGTATGTTTTGTGATTGTTGGAAACTGAAAAGTGTTGAAAATTGATAAAAATAGAAATGGTTGATGTATGTTTTATGATTGTTGTAATTAGAATTTGTTGGAAATGGAAATTGTTGGTGTATATTTTGTGATTGTTGGAAATTGATAAAAATGGAAATTATTTATGTATGTTTTGCGATTGTTGTAATTGGAATTTGTTTGAAATGAAAAATGTTGATGTATGTTTTGTGATTGTTGGAAATTAGAAATTGATAAAAATAGAAATTGTTGATGTATGGTTTGTGATTGTTGTAATTGAAATTTGTTGGAAATGAAAATTGTTGATGTATGTTTTGTGATTATTGGAAATTGTTGAAAATTGATAAGAATGGAAATTGTTGATATATGTTTTGTGATTGTTGGAAATTAGAAATTGTTAGAAAATGATAAAAATAGAAATTGTCAATGCATGTTTTGTGATTATTGTAATTAGATTTTGTTGGAAATTGAAATTGTTGATGTATGTTTTGTGATTGTTGAAAATTGGAAGTTGTTGAAATTTGATAAAAATAGAAATTGTTGATGTATGTTTTGTGATTGTTGGAAATTGGTAAAAATGAAAATTGTTGATGTATGTTTTGTAATTGTTGTAATTAGAATTTGTTGGAAATGGAAATTATTGATGTCTGGTTTGTGGTTTTTGGAAATTAGAAATTGTTGAAAATTGATAAAAATGAAAATTATTGTTGTATGTTTTGTGATTGTTGGAAATTGGAAATTATTAAAAATTGATAAAAATAAAAATCGTTGATGTATGTTTTGTGATTGTTTTAATTGAAATTTGTTGAAAATAAAAATTGTTGATGTATGTTTTGTGATTGTTGGAAGTTAAAAGTTGATGAATATTGATAAAAATGAAAATTGTTGATGTATGTTTTTTTATTGTTGGAAATTGAAAATTGTTGTAAATTGATAAAAATGAAAATTGTTGGTGTATATTTTGTGGTTGTTGTAATTAGAATTTGTTGGAAATGGAAATTGTTGATGTATGTTTTGAGATTGTTGGAAATTGGAAATTGGAAATTGATAAAAATGAAAATTGTTGATGCATATTTTGTGATTGTTGGAAATTAGAAATTGTTGTAAATTGATAAAAATGAAAATTGTTGATGTATGTTTTGTGATTGTTGGAAATTGATAAAAATAGAAATTGTTGATATATGTTTTGTGATTGTTGGAAATTGGAAATTTTTGTGAATTGTATTCCATGAAATTGAATTGTATGTAATGTAATAATACAAAATGAGTTATATTATATAAGATGAATATGCATACTGTGTACTGAAATTATGTGTTATTTATTTTTATGTGTACAGATAAATGGAAGAAAATTCAAAAACTCTCGATCAACCCAATTCAGGAAGATACAGTGATCCAACTTGGGCTCATGATGGTACTATTCCCAGTATGAAAAATCATACCATTTGCTTGTTTTGTAACAAACATTTGAAAGGTGGATGAATCACCCGATTGAAAAAATATTTAGCTGAGGTTAAAAGAGATGTGGAAGCGTGTAAAAAGGTAAGTTATGATGTGAAATGGATGAAAACATTACTTGATTAACATATTTTTAAGAGAGATAAAAGGGAAAGATTGAATTTTAAAATTGGTAGTAGAAGTTCGTTTTCTAGTTTCCGTGGTGATTATGGAAATGTTGAATGTGAAAGTGGTAGTGGTGGTGGTGGTAGTAGTGGTACTGATAGTGTTCCATCTCAGGATCATGCAGAATCTGATGTGAGGAAGAGAAGAAGGTAGGTGATTAGTTTATTTGCATCATGAATAACTCCTGGAGCCTAACCTTCAATTCGTAGTGCAATGTAATCAAGAGAAACGACTCACAATATTGATACAGCAGTCGCTAGATGGTGGTATGATTCAGGTTCGTCATTCAATGCTTCTCAGTTTTATTATTATCAACCTATCATAGATGCAGTAACCTCTTATGATCTAGGATACAAAGGTCTTGGATCATAAGGGCCTATTGTTAGCATTTACGCAATACAAGATATGTTAAGCTCACAAATGGAGCTTTACAAGTTGTCTTATGAGGATTTTGGAATGCCGATTGCTATTCGACAAAGAGAAAAACTTTATTCAGGTATTAGTTATTTCTATTTCTTATTTGTTGAAAAGTAATTATCACTTTATTTTGTTTATAAAACTACTTTTGTTATCTTATAACTTATAGTTTCTTGGTGGAATCAATTTGGAAATAGTGTTCTAGAATTAAAAAGGAATAGATTGGAGCATAAGACATTAAATGACTTGATTTTTATTTGTTACAATTTAAAGCTTCGGGAAAGGTGTGCTATTTTCATTATTATCATTATTAATTTCGAT
>JANIPM010000007.1:25909686-25920691 GCA_027478405.1 Erythroxylum cassinoides
ATAATTGTCTTTTTTACATTAATTGTAATTATTATTTATATGTGAAATATTTGAAAATTATTATTATTTCATGTTAATTGTAATTATTAGTAATTATTATGATTTTTAGAAATATGATTGATGTAAACTTATATAGTATATATAGTATAATTGTAAAATATGATAATAAACTATTTTACAATTTTTAAAAAAATTAAAAACTATTTCATAAATTTAAAAATAATCCAAAACAGTATCTAATATTGACCCGTATTAATATAATACCATACCGAAACTCAATTCGTATCAAGTTTAATATGATATTCGGATCATTGCTACAGAAGAGTTGAGCCCAATTGCTTAGAACTCTGGTAAACTCGTAAAACAATACAGTCATGGGGTCAAAACAGTAACCTCATCTTCAATTTCCAAAGAAGCTCGGTTAATAAGTTTGGCGCAACCCAAAACGTGAAAAGTTTTGATTTGGAATTTGTTTACCGCTAAAAAGCGACTTAGAAACCCAAAGAAATGGCGCCAAAACCCCTAACCATTTTAAATATGGCCTTCAGCTGTCTCTTTTCTTCTACCTCCTTACTCCCGTTTTCTCTCTTCTCGTACTGCGGCTGAGTTTGCAAGAGAAAAGAACTTTGTTGATAGCCCTAGTTTAGAACGGAAGCAGCGATTGAGAGAAATGGGGAAAATGGTGAGCCCAAATGCTGTGTCAACGTTGCTGTCGATCCCAAACCCTGATTCTCCCTCAGATCTTCCTGAGATCATTGTTCAAGTTACCAATCTCGAGCCCAAAGGCAAATCTTACGGGTATGTTCATATGCGCGTCTCTGTATGTATTTTCTATAAGTTTTTGTTCTACTGCAACTTGAAGGTTCATTAGTTCAATGCAGAGAGAGAAAAGTTGAAATGCTTATAGGACACAGATCCAGTTGAATTTAGCTTGATGTCTATTAGTGTTATTTTGTTGTGTTTTTTCTAATTGAAGTAGTTAATCCTGATATTCCAGATTTAATGCAAGTGATGGAAAGATGAAGATCAAAGCAATTTTTAGCTCCCGTCTCTCCTCTGAGGTCATCTCTGGGAATATTCAGAACCTGGGTTTAATTCGTGTTCTTGACTACACAGTCAACGAAATTCCCAGCAAATCAGAGAAGTAGATACTCATGGTGCACCTCTTTGGGCATTGTTCAGTTTTTATAAAGTATCTGACTGTTAACTTTCTTGTTGTCGCAGGTATCTTATTATAACCAAATGTGAAGCCGTTTCTCCCGCACTTGAAGTGGAGATAAAGGATGAGGTCAAGAAGGAAGCAGGGATTTTATTGAAGCCAAAGCAAGAAAGAGATGCCAAAAATGAGGTTCCAGAGGAAGGAGACAGAGCTTTTGTTTTGCAACCGAAGGAAGAAGTTGTTACTAAATCTGCTGCCCAAATTGTCAAGGAGCAGCGAAGCAAGTAAGTTGGTTTGTTTGATCTGAGACCATATTTTAGATGTTTCCTGTTGATCATTTGGGATTTAGTGTTTTGTATTTGTCTGGCATTTTTTGGCTGTTTGGTCTCGTATGTGCCTTGTAGAATGGACAATGTGTATTTATGTTCTATGCTTTTATAACAGTATGGCTCCAGCTGCACGAATGGCCATGACACGAAGAGTACACTCTCTTGTTTCCTTGAATCCTTACCAAGGGAATTGGACAATTAAGGTTCGTGTTACAAACAAAGGGAGTATGCGAACCTATAAGAATGTGCGGGGAGAAGGATGTGTTTTCAATGTTGAGTTAACTGATGAAGATGTAAGTTGGTTCTTAGTTTGACACCTTTATTGTTGTTTTTTTAAACTTTATTGTGTGATTTGGTTACTGATATGATAAATAAATATGAAATGTTCAGGGTACACAGATACAAGCAACAATGTTCAATGAGGCTGCAAGGAAATTCTATGAAAAGTTTGAATTGGGGAAAGTTTACTACATTTCTAAAGGAACACTAAAAGTTGCTAACAAGCAATTTAAAACGGTGAAAAATGATTATGAGATGACTTTGAATGAGAACTCTGAAGTGGAAGAAGCCAGTAGCGAAGCAGCTTTTATTCCTGAAACAAAATTCAACTTTGTACCAATTGACCAACTGGGTCCCTATGTTAACTTGAAGGAGCTTGTTGGTAAGAAAGTTTGGAGTGTTTTGTTAAGGATATAAAGTTTTTCTTTTTCATCTGTTTGGTAACTTCATTCTTGGGACAATGGTCAGATGTAATTGGAATTGTTCAAAGTGTTTCGCCATCTGTCAGCATCCGGAGGAAGAGTAACAATGAGATAGTTCCAAAGCGTGATGTAACTATTGCTGATCAGACGTAAGTATGGCGTTTTGTACACTGTGTTGTTTGCTATTATTGTACTGAAATAAAATGTTCATGCAATTCAGGAAGAAGACTGTTGTTGTCTCATTATGGAATGATCTAGCTACCAATGTGGGGCAGGAACTGCTTGATATTGCTGATAAGTCTCCTGTAATTGCAATTAAATCCCTTAAGGTTGGGGACTTTCAAGGTAATCTTAAATATAATCATAGTAATTTAATCTTAGGATTTATGGCATATGTATTATGAAATTTAAACGGTGCTTGTTTTTTATCAACGATTCATTTCTTTTTCTTCAGGTGTTTCTTTATCTGCGCTTCCAAGAAGCATACTGCAAGTTGACCCAGAGATTCCTGAAGCAAAGAAGCTGAGATGCTGGTACATCTTTTCATCATGCAACTATGCAAGCTATTGCATGTTAAGCTTTATATTTTTCTTAAATCATTCTGAAGATTAAATTTTCCTCCTCTAGGTATGATTCTGAAGGTAAATTGACATCAATGGCTTCTGTTAGCTCTGGTTTGAGCCCTTCAACCAAGAGTGGAACTTGGTCAATGTACTCTGATAGGGTTTCCATGTCCCGCATAACATCAGACCCATCCTTGGGCAGTGATAAGGTATGTGTTTTATCACTCTTTTTACACAAAAAGGAAAAATGGCTCAATTTATCTCTTTTAACCGTATATGACTTGCATAATACTTGCTAATTGGAGACCCATCCTTTCATGAGTACTAGGGCTATTCTTTCAAGTGTGGGCTTTGTCTATTAGGTTATCTTTTATATGTGAGTTGCTTTGATTTATGAACAGTGGCTTGTAATCTCTAACAGTGGATTTGCATGTCTTGTACAGCCTGCATTCTTCAGTGTTAGGGCATATATAAGCTTCATCAAACCTGATCAGACTATGTGGTATCGAGCTTGCAAGACATGCAACAGAAAAGTGACTGATGCAGTTGAAGGTGGATATTGGTGTGAAGGGTGCCAGAAGAATGATGCAGATTGCAGCCTCAGGTGGGAAGCTAGAAGTAAATGAATTTAGTAGATCTAAGTACTTTCAGGAATTTGCTTGATGCAAAATATCCTTTTTTTTTTCTCCTTTATAGGTATATCTTGGTAGTTCGAATATCAGATTCAGGTGGGGAAGGTTTTGTTTCTGCTTTTAACCAAGAAGCTGAGCAGATCATTGGTTGCTCTGCTGATGAACTTGATATATTGAAATCACAGGTAAATTGCCAAATAGGATAAATTGTTCAACTTAAATGGATGAGGATAACAGTTAAAGCTGTTGCTCCTGTTGATTTTGCTGCTGAATCTAGATATTTACTTGAAGAGATTTCTAAGATAAAAGGTTCCCATTAGGATGGCTAGTTAAATATTTTTTTGTATGGTTCTTTCCCTTTTGGTAGGTAACTATCGTCTGTAATATATGTTTTAGGCCTTCATACAGCTTTTCTTCTCCTTTCTAAAGTTTACCCAATTGTTATGTGCTGCTAACTTTCGTTACTATGATTCTCTGGCTGTTGCTATCTTTGGTCAATTCTGATGTAACTTTCCAGTACGTGGATCTCTATACTTTTCTTTTTTTCTTTTTTGGGTCCAAGATATGCCTATTGTCTGTAAAATAAATACCAAGCTGCTATTGGTATCACATTATAGCCTGTTGTTACGTTTCGAATGCATCAATTCCGGTTGAAGCTAAGACTTGCATCAAATAAATACCAAGCCATTTACTAACCACATTTCTTATATTTGTTGCTTATCAGCCAAAACCTGGCTTCTGCATGTTAGCTAAGTTTTCTTGTTTAGAGATGACGACAAAACTAAACTTACAAATTTTCTTGTTTACAAACTGTTTAGGTCTGATCGTGGGAAGAATTACAGGTCGTAAAGCTGAAGAAACAGAGAGTTTTTGGCTAATGAGACACGGCGAAGTGTTTGCTAGTTGCACAAAACTGCTCAAGAAATCCAAATCCTGATCTTTTAGGAGTTTCTGTTAGCTTGCCAGGAAGATTTAATTAATTTGATATATTAATGTCACTCTTCTTTTATTTTTTTCAACTTTGTAAAACACAAACTTTCCCTATCTGTGTTTGTAAATACAAGAATTTCAGGCACACTTGGATTTCTATCCAAATCAATGTAAATCAGAATTATGCATATGCCTTAAAATTCAATTTGACCAATTTGATAATATATAATCTTCATATTGTTGATGTATGTGTGAACAAGATTAGGATCTTATAACTTCTAATTATTAAAATTAATGATATACTAAAAAATTGAAGAATTATTAAATAAATAAAATTCATAAATAATATTGAATAGTTATTAAACAAATAAGATAAAAAATAATTATTAAAATTAAAAAATTATTAAATTAATTTGATTTTCAAAAAAATAAAAAATAATAATAAAAACGTCACAAAAGACATTTCGTGACGTTTTTAAAAACGTCACTGAAGACCTTTCGCGACGTTTCAAAAAAACGTCGCAGATTCCTTAACATTCTGTGACGTTTTAAAAACGTCGCGAAATGTTAAAGATTCTGCGACGTTTTAAGCGGATTGTCCAATTTTTTAGTGACGTTTTTCGAAACGTCGTGAAATGTCAACATTTTTTGCGACGTTTTTCATAAAACGTCGCGGAAACCTTTTACTTACATCACATTCTGCGACGTTTTTTGTGACGTTTTTTAAAACGTCGCAAAATATATTTTGTGACGTTTTTTGACATTCTGTGACGTTTTAAAAACGTCGCAGAATGCCTTCTTTTCTTGTAGTGGGTGTCTCTCCTCAAAAGAGTTTCATTCATTTTGTTTTCACTTGTTCATCATTCCTATGAAGCATAAAAGCATCTAAGATCACTTAAAATATCAAAATAGGGTTAGACATTAAAAACTTTTGGCAAAATAAAGTTTTATACACAAATTTATGTTTGATACAAAATTTTAGGTTGTTGGACGACATTTTAAAAATAAGTTAAATACTATTTTAATACAAATATTTATATCTATACGCAAATTTATTTTTGATATCTAAAAAATAAGTTAAAATATTATTCTAATATAATTATTTGCAAAGTCTTGAGTGAAAATAGTGATTTAAAAATTTTATATTATTAGATTAATATTAGAGTTTGATTAAAATACTATCCTATTTAAATGAGGATAACAAAAATTAAATTCAATTGAAAACTTTTTTATATTAATAATGCTCATATTATATAAAAAATGATTTTTGATTAAAACATTTATATGATGAATGAAGCTTAAAGAATGCTCTATAAAACTAGAGGAGAGTCATATAACAACATTGAAAGAACAAAATAAAATTTTCTTGAAAGAAGAAGTAGCTTCTATAATATTTCAACTACGCGATTGCCTCACCAAAATGGAAACAGACTGTGCGGGAGCATTAATGTTCGAAACGGTCATTTAATTAAACAAAACAGTCATTTTCGTATATGAAGAGTCAGGCGTTTCTCACTCCAAATTCTCTGTACCGTTTTTTCAGTCCCAACCCTGTGTTTAATTATTTCGTCCACAAATTTTGTAATAAATAAATGAGTTTTGTGGATGAGTACAGCTAACCCGAGACATCACTTTCCATAAGTACAGCTAATTTTATAGACTTCAATTGCAGCCACGTGAAACGAACCGGAAAAGCTGGAACATCTGTCCATCATACTGACTTCGCTTCATAACAACCACATGCATGGAGATGATCGTGTTAACCGAGAAGAATCGAGAGAGGAAAGACAGATGCTACAATGAATCACAGGGACACTACTTAGACACGACAGACAACGCATATGTTCCCTGACTTAAGGACAGAATAGGCATCATTATTCATTAGGTAGCTGGATTAGGTGAAGTTGTTGTACAAACAAATTCTAAAATTTTATTTTATTCTATCATTTTTATAAGGTATGGTCAAGATTAATTCAACAAATATATAAATATGTATCTAAGCAAATAATACAAGTATATAAAAGTTCAATAATATACCTTCTCTTACATGGTATTAGAACTCCATTGAAAAACGTTAAAATGAAAGAAAATTCTAAATCATCTGTTACCATCATAAAAGATACATCATACTCTCTCAATTTTTCAGCTATAACAAAGACTCTGAACTTCAATTTGCCTATTAAAATTAATAGGCAAAATTTTGTCAACTAGAGAGCCCAAATCTTTACAGCCATAAGAGCTCTTGAGCTTAAAAACTTTATCAACTCAGCACCTCCTCCTCAATTTATCACCACAGACACTAATCAGGTCATTAAAAATGCAGAATATAAACCATGGCGAAGAACAGATTAACTATTGCTATGTTGGTTATTTTCAACAATCGGAGAAGAAGTAATATGATAGGTAAATCACTTAAATTCATCCTACCAGTTTTGGCAAATTTTGGAGAATCTCTATGCTCATACATCTATGGTTAGAGTTCTTCAACTAAAACATCAACTTTCAACTATTAAAAAGGGTTCACATACTATATCATAATACATGCAGAAAGTCAAAACCATTGGAGACTCACTTCAAGTAGTAGGATGTGCAATCAGTGAGTATGAATTAATATTGAGTGCTCTAGATGGCCTTCTTTGGTCATAAAAATGATCTTGTTCTGATTTATTTAACACATTCTATGAAAACTTCAACATTACAAGAGCGCAATTCTCTCTTATGATGATAGAGCAGTTGAATACAATCAATTAAGTAGAAATCTCATCACCAACTGCAAACTATGCAACCCTCAATTATCGGGTAAGAAGTGGATTTAGAGGAAGAGGAAATCATGGAAGAGGAGGTAGATGGAATGGAAACAGAATTTTCTGTCAACTGTGTCATAAACCAGGCCATAAAGCACTAAAAGGTCATAAAAGATTTGATGTCTCGTCAAGGTAATACCACCCAATCGTGGAAACAAAACACAGTCACACAACATACACAGAACAATGCACAAAACTATCCTCAATCCTATTTATCTCAAAATTAGTATGGAATTCCCTCATCTGAATTAGTCAACAACAATAAATGGTTTAAGACAGTGGGGCTACAAAATCATATCACAGTAGATCTCAATAACTTGTCAATAAGTTCAAAATATGGTGGAATGATCAACTTACTTTTGGCAATGATAACTCTCTTTCTACTGCTAACATTGACTCATCTCACATACATTTTCTAGACAATATACATACACCTTGTAACACCTCACTCCCGCAGGACTCGAACCTGACATCTTGAGTGATATATGAGACCGTGCTCACGAGGGGAGCATGCTAGAGCACTCAATCACTCAATTATCGGTATTATTTTTTATTTTTTTAACAACAAACATATGCGGAAATGATGACCAATTCAGGCCCACTTTATTTCATAAACATTTTCAATCAACACAATATAATCAATAGAATTTCAATAGCCATTTGGGGTCCATTACCAATATAAAACATTTTTAGTCATAATGACTTTACATTACAACATAATTCCAATTGTATACACATGGTACAAAAATTTTGGAATACAAATTTACACAAAAATAGAAGAAAAAAAAACACTAATACAGACGTGAACTGATCCTGAACTCTATCTTTCCCTTAGTTGTATGCTGTAGGGATACTCCCGTTTGCCTAACGGGGTATTCTTCTGATCTTAAAAAATATTTGCAAATTTTGGGTGAGTTTTGTGAACTCAATGAGTGACCATCATCGATGGCTCACCCAGTCACATAGCATATAAATCACATTTACAACATTTCAAATTTCACAATCAATATAATTTAGTCATTCATATTATGCATATGCAGTGCACATGAGACCCATTTTCTATTTGTTACTTTATTGTGACCGAGTGCCTGAACTTTTCCGTATCCATTGGATACCGGGCTCATTAAACTTTGGGCTTGAGGCCCTGAAACTGTCCCGTATCCATTGTGGATACCAGGATCATTAAAAGTTGAGCTTTAAGCTCCTATTTACTTTTTGAGCTCGAGGCTCTTTTTCACACATTGAGCTTTAAGCTCTAATCGGTGGCTACTCTAGTCACAACTCCATTATGTTTCATGCATTCATGAAATGGAATGCATCAATCACATTTGCATGATCCCATTCAATCACCTTTACATATCATCGGACCTTAGTTGGCATTCAACATTAAGTTGAGAATCACAATTTCACTTATAGGCAAATGCTTATTCAAAACACATTTATCATCAAATTATGTACACTTAGTTCATCTCATTCATATACAAGTAGCGCTTCATTATCTCAACCAAGCATCACAATCATCGGACCTCCTATCCGAAAACTAACACAATCATTCACATTCATATGAGCATTCAGTAAGCAATCAATACAAAATTCAAAATAGAACAAACAATAAATGAGACTATCTAGGTCTACTCACAGTATGCTCCAGATTAGCATTTGCTTCCAAATTCTGGAAACGCCTGAATGCGGACACTTGACCTGCACAACCCATTTAAGTAAGACACACGTTGCATACACATTAATAATTGCACACTTATAAGCATTTATTAATTCACAATTGTATAAATGGACTATGTACAATGCATGCTCAATGACAATCCCGGGTACTTTAACAAACTTCATATCTTACACTCATTTTCATTTTATAACTTTTGTATTTTCTTCATGTATTCCTCGGACTATCACTTTGATCATTCTTTCACACCCTTACATATTTTCATTGATCTTTCAACTCCAAAAATTAGTTTAACACTATCCCATAATATTTCAGTCATCAAATCCAAAGAAAATTACCAAGTACGACACAATAAATCTCCTCATTCATTTTCTAAAAATTAAGAATATCACTGTTCTTAACCATTTAGTAGTGAACTAATGATACATGCTTCATTTCATGCAAAAATACATAATCATAATAAACTTACTTGTTTGAAGCTTTAATCTCTGCAAAATTACGTAACCCTAATCCCTCATGCAACCATATACATCAACTTGAAAGTTGACAGAGGCTTCTGTTTTTTTCTTGGAGTAGAAGAAAGAAATATCAAAGTGGAAGTGATGACAAACAGAGAAAAGCAAGATTTAACTTTGGTGAATATTTGATGAAAAACTCTGTGTTGGAGGAACTCTAGAGAAAGAGGTTTCGAGAAAAGATAAAGACAAAGACAACAGCTTGTCTTTCAAGGCAATAAAAATCTTAACTTGAGCTAAGATACCTGTCCATTTCTTATCCACTTTAAGTTTAAAACTCAATAATACCACTGCAATCACAAGTCGTAACCTCTTACTCACTTTCAGATTTTTCCCATAAAACATCATTCCGGGTTAACTTTACATGTTCTTTTTGACCCCGATACTGAATTTGTAACACTTTTTTATAGAAATATGTTCCACTATGTCTTATGTCTCTAGTTTACTCCAAATCAAAAATCATTTTATTTGGAATCCTATAGGTCTAGATATAATCAAAACACTGAAGTATGTTAGTAAGGTAATCCTATTTCACTATTCCAATAGATTACACACTTTCATTTGATCAACCTTTTTCAATTAGATTCAGAATGCTAACCATTTTTTTATGTGGAGAGATAGAAAAATTTATTAGGAATCTAGTGGTCTAAAAATCACTCCAATTGGAGATCGGATGACAAGGTTAAGGCTGAAAGAATCAAACAAGGTTCTATCCTCAATCATATTGAACCTTTTTCTTTTGGGAAACTAGCATAACTTTTGATACAGGTATTATATCAAGTTCATTGTTAGGTGGTTACAAAGAGGACTTATAGTTCTATAACTTTTATGAAGACCTTGAAGGCAAATTCTATCGTCTAGAGAGTCAAATTTGGACAAGACGATACAAAATGAACAATACACGGAAGTTGTTTTACAATTAGCATAACTCTCTCTAGAGAAATTGGATCAAGGTCATTCTTGAAGGGTTCAAAAGAGGAATTCAATATCTGCATCTTTTATGAAGAAATAAAAATAAGATTTTGTCATCTAGAGGATCAGAATTGGACCAGACGATACAAGATAAACAGTGGCCAGAAGAAGGTTATGAACAGTGGCCAGAAGAAGGTTATGAACAGTACACAGAAGATATTTTACAATTAGCATACTTTTCTCTAGAGATATTGGATCAAGTAGTTCTTTAGATGGTTACAAAGGGGACTTCAAGATCTACAACCTTCATGAAGACCTTGAAGACAAATTCTATCATCTGTAGTGTCAAAAGCGGGACCAGATGATAGGATCAGACGAAACCAAACAAAAAGTTAGATGAATTGAAAAGTCAGACAAATTGGGAAAATTACCATAACTTTCCCTATAGATATCGGATTAAGGTGTTATTTAAATGGTTCGAAAGAGGACTTCAATATCTACAACTTTCATGTAGACCTTAAAGACATATTCTATCATATAAAGGGTCAGAAAATGGACCAAACAATAGTAAATAGAAGAAATTTTGGTCACATAAGAAGAAGCAGAAGGTCAAACATAGATGTCGGACCCTGATCCCGAAGCCCGACTCTTGCACCGTAACATATTGAAACTTAATCATCTTGCCTAGTAGGGTTTATTTCATTCAACCCAAATTTCAATGTGATTCTCTTGTAATTCATAGTCTTTAAGACTCTTGCGTTATTTAGGACAAGGATCGCTTC
>JANIPM010000007.1:25926321-25938834 GCA_027478405.1 Erythroxylum cassinoides
ATCCTATACAATACATGGTACTACAAACGTGGAAACTGTTTCTACACCAAACCATGTTTTGCCCCTCATATCCTCTAGTCCGTTAACCCTGTACCAATTCTGTCCTAACCTATCTCAACCAATCACATAATTTATGTAGCTTTATTCTAACCCATCTTAACTATTCATTTATGTGGTCAAAATATGAGGACGTGATTCTCTGACCCGTTAACTCTGTTTGAACCCATCTCAACCATCTATTTATGTGGTCTCACATAAATGGATGATTGAGATACCACATAAATGGATGGTTGAAATGGGTTGGGACAAGGTTGGTAAAGGGTTAATGGGCCAAAGGATCACGTCCCCATGTTTTGACCACATAAATGAATGGTTGAGATAAATTAGGATAGGACCTAAGAAATGAATGGTTGAGATGGGTTATGACAGGATTAGTACAAGGTTAACGGGTCAAAGGATCACGTTCCCATGTTTGGACCACATAAATAGATGGTTGAAATAGATTAAGACAAGGTTGGTACAAGGTTAACGGGCAGAGGATCACGTCCCCATGTTTTGAACCATGCAAAGATTTGGTTGAGCTTGGTCTAAGATGGTATAAGATTGTCACTAATATCAACACTCCGATCTCTCATTCTCATTATGATTTAAGGGTTTGAATATCAAAATGTCCTATTTTAGTTAAACTTAATTAAGTTGGACATATCGTTAATAAAAATACCAATGTCGAGTTAAAATTAAAAAAAATTGAAAGAATATTTTATTCATTTTTTAAAATTCGAATATTATAATTATAAAATTGAGTAAGTATGAGATTTTTTTAATTAATCCATAATAATACCTAATAACCAAGTAGGTAACTATTTTTTTTTGTGTCAATTCAAAAATTTACCCGATGCGCAGCCAAAGGATTGCGGTTGCGGGTGCCTCCATTTCTAACAAAAAAAATTTGTGATTCTATGAAACTTTTTTTTAAAAAATATAGCTATTATATATAATATAGAATAAACCCTATAAATTAAAAGGATCAAATAAGTTTAATATAGGGATTTTTCCTTATATCAACATGTACAACACCATATTACTAAAGATTTACACTCTCATATTGTTAATGTTCAATAGTGCTTGATCGACATTACAGACCCCATATTTTAAGATGAAGTCAGTACAGTTCCAAACCTCTAACCTAATCCACGGGCATGATGTCATGCTAAAAGTATCACCTAATAGAACATTGCTGCAGAAACATACGAGTGTGAGACAATTGTGTCTTCAAGAGAATGCAAGAGATTGTGTAAATGCTGAAATTAAGTAAATGTTATCTAAGTAAGATGACGATACAAAATATCTGTCGTTTCATCAATTCTTATATGAAGATATCAGGGATGATATTTTGTTCAATAATTCGGATGCAGTTTTGTCATCATGGCCATCCTTTGACAGAGGTGAAGTCCATTCCTGAAAGTTGTGCAGGCTGCCTGTGAAGTCTGTGAAGAGTCCATCAACTCCAACTTTGTTAATCCAGTAATCATATTCCTGATATGGGTCTTCATGAAAATCAAAGTGTAATGATGAGTTGTCGTTTCGGAAAGTGTACGGGTGCACCTGCATGTGGATCACAATTATTGAATGGACAGATTTTCATAGAACAGAGTAATGAGAAATGAGAACATGTGATTTGATCCCAAGAATTTAACAAGGGCTTCTCAAAAGAAACTTTAATAATGTAAATTTAGCTCCAACTGTTGCATAAGTAGGACGTAAAATACCCCAACATTCATTTCTCTACTTCTTTTACACCTTGAGCATGAAACTTCTAAAGAGTTTTCAGCATTCCATTAAAGGGCAACATTATCAGAGTTTAGTCCAACAGTTTGTGTTGGTTTAGTTTGTTGCATTTTCCAAGTATTTTAACAGAGAGTTGAACTTGATTTTAATTTATTTTTTCTTATAAACTTCAGATTCTTACATATTTGCTAACCTAATTTATATTTTTAATTACATATAGATTATTATTTGTTAATCAAATGAACTCAACTCAACTCAACTTGTTCATAGTGGGATCAGCTGGGTTTTGAGGGGTAGATGGGTTGAGTTTTACACCCTCAAACTTGTGCACTCCTAACCATAAGTCGACTCAATTTGATAAAAGAGTCCCTAAGCAGCGTGTGAAGCTATTTCTTTGCAGGATTATACAGGTGAAGCCATTATTTTAATACAACTATTAACAAAATCTGGCCCGCAAATATGACTTCAGCTGCATAGTACTATGGTCTGTTAATGACCATACTTTATGAAAAAGAAGGAATGTTTCAAATCCTAAAATTCAACAGTTTGTAGAATCACTACAAAACCCTCGTGATGTAACAATTTAACATGAAAACACATTTAAATGAAACAGATGAGCACAAGTTTTGGGTCGAACTGATGTGGCAGAATGACAGTCTAATATGGACTACCTATTTGCCACATGATATTGGAACTCACATTTCATTCAACTGTCAAAATCTACAATTACAGGTTTTAGGAGTTCTAAGGTTTACCCAGCTTATGCTGAAAACAAAGGAGAGCAAAAGTAGACCACCAGACAAGTACCTGTAAGCCATGAGAATGTGCTCTGGAAACAAGATCTGTTGGTGTTTGCAGATAATTATTCACCACAGGAACAATTGTGTCTTTCCAAGGACCAATTCCCACCACATAATCCTTTATGTAGTCAAGATAAGCATCGGAAGTGATCTCCAAAAATGACTGCAAAATTGCCAAATCCATTCAACAACATGACAACCTCCAAAGATATCACAAATAAGAAACTTCATAACATTAAATTAGTAAAACAATAATTGGAGCCCCATAAATGTCATGGGACTCCAGTCACATGACCTCTGCTATGAGAAACTAATGCATCAGTCATAGATGGGACCTGTACTATCAGGAGGAATGCAAGCAAAATAACAGGCCCATAAAAATGTCGAGCAGCTTAAATTATAGCGTCTGAAAACATCTCAGGCTCTAGCTATTGGACCATTGTTGATAAGTTCATCTAGTGTAAAAAGAGCTATTTTCAGGATCAAAATGTTTAAGGAACCATATACAAACAACCCACATGAATAATGCTGATATTAATGGAGATGAAGACCAGATACATATGAACCTATATAGATGAGATGCACAGGAAAATACAAACCTGATTAGTGTCCTGCGTGGGCTTGGTAGCATCATCTATCAGTAAGATCTTGGGCATGTCTGTCATATTTGATATATACACCAGTGAGGTCGGAGCAAAGGACTGAATAAACACGGGTTGTTTTTGCCAATCTTTGGACAAATATGAACCTTTATATCCATAATTTTTCAGTGTCTCCACAAACTTATCCTCAAATCGCTTACCACCAGGCCATTTGACCTGTTGCAGATATAATTCAAACATCATTGGCTTACACAAGATTTTTCTGCAAATCTATCAACGTTTTATCAAGTTTCTAAATGCCAAGCACATATTTTATCTTATATAAACTGCTTCTACTTCTAGATATTTTCATGGAAACTGGGTAAAGTACAACAAGACATTAACTCCTATCTTTTTTGCCAAAATACTCAACTTCCGGAGATCTAATACTGCAACCAGCAGGAGTTCAGGGATGCTATAGAAAAAGAAAATGTTCCAAGTCCAATCAGATATAAAAACAATGAAAATTTCTCACGCCGGATTCTTTATGGAATTTTTCTTGAAGAAATTCCTTACATATTGGTTGATAAATACTGGATTTTTAATCTCTGGATATATTCCAACAACCCGTGGAGCCTCCAGTGCAATTGATATGAATTCGTCAAAAGTTATAATAGGAAATTTTCCTGATGGACACAATACAAGAAAAAGATTAGTTTCCAATTGTTCCATATGTTGCAGAAAGAAATCAAGAACTAAAATTCTGTTATTATCACTTACAATCAGAAAAGAAGAATGATGTAACAGTTATGACAATCAAAAACATGACGAAGTATGCTCTGTTACAAGATATAAGCAAATTAATTACAACTGAATCCATGAGGTAATTGCACTCAACAAGAATGTTTATAATAACTAATTAGATTACTGATACTCCATTAAGGACAGATTTTTGTTGGTTTACGAAAGTACAACGAATAATGTTATTCATTCAAAGAATCTTATTTTATGTTGTCATACTGTCAGGAAAGATAATTTTCTGATGGAAGTACAACTAACTTTTCAGACTGTCAATCCAAAAAGGTGCTCAGAACTACTTAAGGTTATCTTTCCCTGAACAGTTTCACTTAGCCATGTTCTTTTCCACATGATCATCACCTTTTCCACTACTGGACTCAGAAACTTTTCATACTTTTGACTAAAACCAATTCTTGTATGATGAAGACCTACTGGAAATAAGCCCTGAAGTCAATAGATAAACTCTAATGTATGAGTAGAAGCAAATCCGTCCACTTTTCCATATCTAACCAGAAAGCTTAGCCGTACAGTCCATTTGACTGTAATTGAGGCATTGGCAACCAGAGACATGCTAACCAAATGTTATTCTTATTAGGAATTAGAGTAATACTTACAATCATGCACCTATTATTATATTAAGATTGTTAGTATCCATTGCTGGGATCTTCCCAACAACTTAAGCTTTGGTTTGAATGGTTATTAAGATGGAATAAGAGCCTTCTGTGATAGAGATGTCTTGAGTTCAACTTGCGTTAGCCTAATTTCTGTTGGATCTGTCACTTGTTGAGTTTGTCTACTCGTTGTATCAAAAGGTATATTGGGATATCGTAAGATATTATAGGGTCTCAACCAAAAACTTAAGCCTAACTTAATTTTTATTAAAAGAATGCAGGCTCTGCATCTTGACAGTTATCAAAATAAGAAACGAAAGAATAATAAAATTGATGTATCATTAGTATCAGCTGTCTCTGAATTATGGATGACACATTGTAAAATAGCTCTAAATAACATCATGCAACTAAAAGTAACAAACATTCAAGAACACAAATATATTTAAGTGAAAAAAAGTAAATAACCATTATATTGTTGATCCCGGCTGCTGAATCGCTGCTTCACCCGCAATTGCTTCAACTCTCCAAGTGTAAAATCAACTGCACGCAATTGGAATAACTTTCCTCGTCATCCTGATCGAAATCTCAATAATAGAAACTAGCATGTTCAGGATATCGAAACACCCAAAACGGCACACTTGAGCAGATAAATGCAGATACTAAAGTTCTACTAGAGTTCATGTGGCCATGGTAAAATTATGAACCAAGGTATCACTAGCAGGAAGTGGCATAGGTTTTGTACCTGTGAAAAATCCAGTGGTATTGACCCCTTGAACCTCATAGGTCCTTTTACGATTTGCAAACTCCTTGTAGTTTGCAATGTCGGTAGTAGCATCAAGGGTAACATCATGGAAGCATATAAGAAAACCATCTTTAGAGCACAAGATGTCTGTTTCAATGAAGTCTGTTCCCTCTTCTATGGCTCTCTGCAAATAGCAGTCACCAAGTAAACTGATTATGAAGAATAATGTTTAGCAAGTGCAAAAGAAAAGGGGAAAGAAACTGTGAGCAGAGTTAATAAATTGAACAAATGTGTTTGGGGGAAAGAAACAAGATCATATCAGATATATGCCTATTTAACTTGCTTAACACATATAAAGCAAAAGCTATGCTGTATGGATGGTAAATTACTATGCGAACAGCAAATGGATATGTATCTTTGTAAGGAACCGCATATGAATAGCTAGACTGACCAACAGAACTTCGCACTGGCATAGATCTGTGAATGGCATAGATCTGTGAATTTTAAGAAAATCTATTTATTGTCTTCCCTTCTTCCAAAAGGAATTTACCAACTTTCTTAATTGAAAAAAAAAAAGAAAAAATGGGTGCATTCAGCTGAGCGTGTAACTTATCAACTTCAAGGAAAATGCTCAACTAGGCTTTCTGAATGCATAAGCTGATACATACCATGTATGCAGCAGCAGTTTCTTCAGGAATCTCTCCATTTGATCCTCGATGTGCAATATTATATGGGCGGGAAGTCTGTATGGGCTGCCTATGATTATGGCTTATTTTGCTAGGGTGCGGATAGATTGGCCTTGCAACACACACAACCACTAGTGATAGGCATATGATTGGAACAACATCTGCCATTTATCATGGTATAGATTAACTTGGTCAGCTTCATACTATCTTAAGAATTGCAAAGAAAATACCAGAATGTACAAATAGATAAGTACCTGAAATGAAGAGATCACAGGCCCTCTTTCAAGTTAATCAACGTATAAAATACCATTGAGTCTTATAAAAATCTCAATCTGATCAGTCAAGTAATAACTAAAGTTTCGTGATGGGACTAGTTTGGGGACGAGGAACATAACTAGGTCGGTCACTTTTACGTATGCAAGATTAATAACTATGACAAATGCGAATTTCTAACATGATTTTAGTTCTTTCTATCCATAATTTGGAAGCTCTAGTTTTAGAACAAAAATAAGCTCCATTATCTTAGCCATTTGACTGCACAAGAGATGCAAATGAATCTCATACCGGAATGCCAATATCATCATCACTTACATATTCCAACAAATATCCCAAATATCGCAATAAACCAACACCGAAACAAAGAAGCATACAAGCATCCAGGTGAAAACGAAGAAACACATAAATGTTAGGCAGGAGAAAACCAAAGAAGGAAAATGAATGTGCATCAAGACTAGCCTAGCTTAGCCTAGGAGTCAAGTAATGCACAAATCAGAAAAGACCCAGGAAGTGAAAGAACATGATTCGTGCACCCACATGTTAAAGCCATGATCTTGGCGAAGCTTCTCCAGCGACACCACGCTCGGTCTCCGTCTCTTTCCATATGTTCTGTTCAATGTAAAAGCACCTTTTCAAAAGCCTCCAACTCTTTTCCCCCTGAGCTAGTTTTCTACTTGGTATTCCACGAAGTTGTCATCCAAGTTCGAGGCTGTATCCGGTTTTACAGATTGTATTGTGCCCAGATGATTCTTACCTGTCGATATTTCACAACCTGAAGGACATTAATTGCAAGCATGCTTTCAATTTGCCAGTTAAGCGTTTACTTCACAATTGCTTGGTTGACTTATGAATCAGTTGGGGACAGGGTCATGTGAGCTTGCCCAAGATGAAAATTTGAAGACAAGATTCTACTCGTCATTTGTCCATACTTGTACTGTCAAAATTTGGAATCCTTGATGTTATTGTCTCTTTGAGTTACTTGAAAGTTGACAAATTAACAGACTGAAATTGTGTCCTTGTAGGGTAGAAACAGACTGTATTTGTATGCTCGGCATGGACTTGTTTTAGGTACAGTATTTTGTCGTTCACTTTTAATAAAAGTATTTCATGAAATGCATAGACTAATTTCCTTTTCTTTATCTATACAAGCAAGCAACATGCATTTGATTAGAAACCAAGACAAGGAAAGAACCAAATCGTGGGCTTCCGAAGATGAACTTGACGAGGATAATTTTTTTATATGAATTATAAATTTGATATTTATATGTTTAATTATATTATTTTTCGAAGGTGTTATATTTATGATAAATAATACTAAAAAAGAAGAGATTGTCAAAATATATGTTATATATCTAAATAATTAGTTTTGATATTATTTATTAATTACGTATATAAGATATTAATTAGATAATGACTTTTATTTAAAAGTCACATAAATAATCTTCTGGATAAAAAGGACGCGGTTGTTATGTTTTTGTCGCGGGGCTCTTTTTATTTGGACAGCCACGTCCTTTTTGTTTAATGCATTGGGAGTGTGAGAATTAAAAAGAGTGCAGGGTGTGCAGTGATGAGCATTAATCACGTATGGAAAATACAAGCTTAAGTGAGAGAAAAAGTCCTATTGGGTTCTTACGAAAATTCAAAGAAGCAATTCACGCCCACTAAAATTAAGAAATGAAATCTGCTTTCAACGGATTCCAAGTTAAGTCCAATTCGAGTCTACAATAAAAAAACAAAAACGTTCAGGTTTCAAATTCAATAGTCTTACCCCAATCTGACTCCGGAACTCAGGTTTACAAAGAAATTCAGGCCAGGATCAGGACACCTCATTGCCAACCCTAATGATAATATCTATGAAAATTCCCACCAATAGTACTCCATGAAACTAGAGTTGAAACTACAAAATTTAAGCAACATTCTTGGACACAGTTTTCCTTGTCAAAGAGGATTAAGTTGTACCTGAATTTCGCTCGATTCAACTTCAGTTTCACTCCCTCAATCATAATCAGATGAGAAGTTGGTTGATATCAAAGAATTACACTTGGCATAAGGGATTATTCACGCCAATAAGATTAAAGCTATCTACATGAACCCATTTTTTCAAATGAACGATTAAGACCTATTGGCAGCTGATTGGAGAGTGGATCATTCAATCCTTTCAATTCATAGATATAAATCTCGGACACAACATTTTGTTTGTTAGGGTTTGATTGTGACATAGCTCAATAATTAATTCGGATTAAGTTTATCATTGGATATACTGCATTGCAAATATGATTCAAAAACTAAAAAGGTTGTTGAAACAACAATTAGAAGCAGGACCTCCCCATCACTTATATCAATCCTAAAGTATATCAACAATAAATCTGAAGTAGCATGGACACTATTTATAAACAACTATGCATGCATGAGAAGCCATTTATCACATGTATGTCTCATTCATTCCCAAGGATCAAGGAGTACATGTTCACATTCAGAAGTGACTAAGATCGTAAATTGCAACATGAAAACCTGTCATTCAATGAGACCCTGATTCATTTTCTCCGAAAAGTAAGCATCTCACTTCAAGATAACACGCCAGACACTTTAAGGCATACTAACTCAACTGTCTAAAACTCAACAGGATAGCAACAGGCAGTTTATGCATCTCTCATATTAACATCAGATGACCGCAGTCTCGCATCAAGACAATAGACCCCACAAAAAGGCCAGCAGCACGCAACAATTTCTGTAAGAAAAGAGGAGAATTTGTCAATACAAAAGAAGAAACAAAGTCTCACTAAGGTTTAACCATATCAGCAGTAATGTATTGCATTTTCTATCAAGATGAAGTAAATGCCTCATCAAACTACCATGACGTTAAAAAGGGGAAAACCAGGTTTGTGCCTATTTCCAAAGATACAACTCTGAATACACAAATAAAACATGGTGCTTTCCACTACCACTGCATTTCCTCGTGAAAAAAAAAGGCCAATTATTTTCCTAATGTAGGAACATGAACAAAAATAACAAACTTAATGAATTAATCAGCAAATAGCTCAATTGACCTTTTGACAACTTCTTCCCGTCTTGCTTCAAGATACAAACAAATGGCATAGTAAATTGTTTTCTTTTGCCTTTTTATAATCCCAAAAAAGTCTCATGGCAAAAAAGAAAAAAAGAAAACACAGCAGAATGTGAGGTGTTAAAATTTGAAAGATTGAGCCCAAATACACTGAGCACATACAAGCCCAAATGAGGTTCCATCTTAAAACCAATTGGTAATAAGAGAAGTAACTCACTAGGCTTATATGCATGCTCAAGGTCATATATTCTTTCCATATGGGACAAACTCCCACTTATATTTTAGCACGCTTCTCTCACATGTAAGCTAATTTAAGGCCCAACACGTGACATAGTTTGTCGTGTCGAGGTGGTGACGATTAACCCAAGAGCAACCTACTCATGATTTCATTGCTGCAAAGATTAGAGATAATGTTCATGTTCTGGATGCTAATACTGCTACTGATTTGCCTACTTGCTCCAATTGGTAATCGAAAAACAATTGAAGAAATTCTTGCAAAAAGACCTGTTGTTATTCCATTTGTTAGTAGAATATTTTACATTAGTAATCGAGTAAACTTTTCAGATCTCAATACTGCGGGACATTGCTTACTTGCTGCTGTTGGTAATACCGGTAATAATCTGGTTAATTCTATCAGAACAAAAATTGGAGGTTTAAGCATTTGGGATGTTCAAGCTTTTGCTAATGTGAGTGAAGATCAAGCTAAAAATTTTCAAGAGAAAAGGATTCGAATTCCGAGAAAAGTTGTTGCAGCAGCTGGAAATATCATATGGGGAGTTGTTGCTCAAAAGAAATTGCCGGCTCAAGTGCCTGTTCAAGTTCCTGCTACTGGTGCTCTTGCTGCGATGCAACAGGAATGAGAACAGTAGGTTTTGTGGCAATGCAAGGAATTAGTAGTGCAGCAGTTATAATGCAAGAAGAATCATCTGCACCAGTCCATGAAGATATACAAGCAATTGCTCAAAGAATTACTCGATCAAGATCAAGAGCTGATATTCATTCCACAGTTGCTAAAAGATCTAGATTTGGATGAACAAAGATAGATATAGAATTTTTAATTCATATTATGGCTTGAAAAGAACATTTTGTATCAGCTCTTGATACATCAGACTTTTGGATTCTTCAATTAGTATGATTTTGCATTATGTTAAAATGTTAAGTATCTCATATTGATTAAACATGAAAGTGTTAAAGAGTTTATAAGTGGTAAGAGTCAACTATCCAAATGACTAGTTCTGGTCATTATGACAAAGGTTGACCCAAACCCAACTCTTGTTAATGGGCTTTCCACTCTACTCATATTAAAAATTCTAATATGGCATCAAAGCAGATTTGTTTCGGATTAATAATTTTCCGATTGTCCGTCTAGATGTCCAGTCCCATCGGCCCGGTCCGATTATCACTGCGTTTATTTCAAGTGATAACTAAATGTTTAGTCCAAGTTACACTTAAGGGGGAGTGTTAGAGTATTCCATATTGACTAAATATGAAAATGTTAAAGAGTTTATAAGTGGTAAGAGTCAACTATCCAAATGACTAGTTCTAGTCATTTTGACAATGGTTGACCCAAGCCCAATTTTTGTTAATGAGCTATAGACTCAACTCATATTAAAAATTCTAATAGAAGGTAACTCTTGAACTGAAAAGGTACCCAAATATATTAGGTGAAACCAACCCAACAATACTAGAAGGTTCACTTTACAGTCATATATGTGGAGTTAAAAGAATGTCATTGTCTGCAATGCGCTATTCCGATTTGTATGAACAGTGATAGAAGCTATTATAGAACCCAATAATATGCACCTTAGAAGTCTATGCAAAGCATTAACGTGTACAACTAACACCTGAATCTTACATATCCAACTAAACACTCTTGAGTACCCAATGATATACTTCTGTATTTAGGATGTCTACCCAATTAAGAATGAAATTGTTTGGGAGGAAGTAATATAACGTTGTGTAATAAAGGATGTCATTGAATGTAGTAAGGCTCCGTTGAGAATAAGATTCAATTATGTAGTTTATTTGATTGGATAAATACGTGATTTACATGTTTGCTTAAACTTATGAATAGGAATGTACTGAAGATACCATTATTTCCAAAACTAAACGAATGACACTAATTTATTCAAACCGTCAACACTTAAAAATGTATGAAGTTGGTCATTCTAATACCTAATTGCACAAATATTTTACTAAAACCATCAAGCAATAGCTTGGATGATAGTTGCCTCCACCCTCAATGAAATGGTCTTAGTATTCAGACCTCAACCTCAATGCATTAAAAAAAACATCACTAAAACATGTTTAATGAGAGTTGAACATTTGAAGAATCGACACATCTTTTCCCATTAAAGCCTCAGCAATTTTTGAGCAATTCCAACAATATTCTAATGTGAAATAACAAACGCACTCTTCTCCATTTTTCCATCATTTTTTTTTTGAAATTCTATAAGTAAGCATAAGTTTATTCGGACAACAAAAACGCGCATGGCTATGATCAGACCAGAATTGTCAGATTATAAGTAGACATCTCTACCACAACCAACAGGACCCATAAAATATATCGCAACAATTTTGGTGATTAAGTAACAGAACAAACAAGTTAAGAAATCCATGGAATAATTTCCCAACTAACCAAAAAGACGAGGCCAAACCAAAAATTTTTGTTAGTAGCTACAGAGAAAGAGAGAGAAGGATACCATATTGAGGGCCCATTTCTCTTCATCGTGCACTTGGGAGTGCCAAAAAGCTTTAAGCTTCTCAAGAGCAATGGTAGTGTCTGCCATTGACGCACCGAGAGGGAGAGAACAAGAGTTAATTTGGGAGTGAAGGGTTTTAGGGTTTAGCGATTTTGTTATACGAAGAGAAAACCCGGTTATGTACATTTGGGCTTCTTGAAATTGTGCTTTCTTGAAAGCTTGGTCTGATTTTCTTATTATTTGGGCTCCTCCAGTATTCTAACACCTATTACATTTTAATTTACTTTTAAAGATTTTTTTATAAAATTCTTATGTTTTATGAAAAGTTTATATTTTTGAGTAATTTTTTAAATTTATAAAATAATTTTTAAATTTTTTAAAAATTACTAAAAAGTCAATTTCCTTATTGTATATTTGTATTGTATATTTTTAACTACGTTTCTAAAAATTATATTCATAAATAAT
>JANIPM010000007.1:25940417-25955325 GCA_027478405.1 Erythroxylum cassinoides
GGGGCGTATGGCTGTTGTAGATGGGCTGCGCAAGCTGTGCATTAATGACCGATTGTCCTCCCAAAACGTTTATGACTTGTTATGGATTAAACATGCAGGTAAACCTTGGATGTCGCTTATATGGAAGCGCTATATTCCCCCAAAATACTCCTTCGTGACCTGGCTAGGAATGCGGAATCGCCTACCCACTAAAAACCATCTCACCTTTCTCTACTTAGACCCAACTTGTATCATGTGTAAGAGAGAGATGGAATCAGTGGCTCATATCTACTTCTAATGTTCCTTTACTCACCTGGTTTGGCAGGAAATTCGTCGCTGGTTGCGTCTTACCAGACAAATGAGCTCCCTTCCTCGTGCTGTCAAATGGATAAAGAGTGAAGCTAAGGGAGCCCTCCTGCGCAGTAAATCCATTCGAATTGCTTTCCTTTGCACTGTGTATACAATCTGGAAAACTCGAAATGCCATGCAACTTGATGGAGTTGTTATCTCCTGGCCTGATGTGGTTTCCAAGATTAAAGCAACTACCTTCAAAATTTTATTTCGACTGTACCCGGTGGAACTTATTACCTCCCAATTGTAAGGTTGCTTGACAGGTTGTTTGGGATCTGAAGTTACTGGACATCGTAGAGAGCTGCCTGGCCTATGTGGTGCCTAGGAGTTCTGCTATATTCTGTTCCTTGCATTGGCTGCCCCTGGAGGTTGCTATTGCGCGGTGCTAATCTGGCGTCTGGATTGGAAGGACGTAGATAGTGGCTGCATGGCCCATGCAACCATGACCGGAGCGCTCTTGTGGGGTGGACGGTCCTTGTATATGCTGTTGTACGTTGATAGGCAGATCCTGATGTGTTGCCCCTTCTTGGCCGCCTTCCGCTCTTAGCTACAAGCACTTTTGCTGTTATTTTTTGCTCCTTATAGTTTCATCTGTTATTTGATTTCATCTTCTTTTGTCCCTAGTGCTTCATCGGATGTACGTGACCACAATGAGATGTCCGACCCTCGTTATGAGTGTAAGGGAAATTTTTGGATTTTTTATTGCCTTACTTTTGCTGATTAGGAGTATGCCCCTAATTTGTATGTACATAACCCATCTTTTTTGATAAATATAATTTACCATTTATCAAAAAAAAAAAAGCAAGTTAACCTATATCAATCCTCAATACCTTAAAACATTATTGTCCCAGAAAAATACACATGAAGTATTAGTTTCTTTAAACATCAACCAGCTGATTTCTTGGTTTACAAGCACGGTAATTGCCGATGCTGTTGTGCCATTGCTATGGAGCTCAAAGCAAGTTTGAAGAAGAATATCATAAATTTTAATAAAATCAACCAACAAAATACTGTTAAGCAGATCACTGCTACAGCAAAATTCAATAATTAATAGGAAGCTCTTCCATATTATGCAATTCTCAAAAGAGCTATGCTCATCGATAAGCCCTGTAAAAAATTCGAAACGAAATGACAAAAATTTGTAGCAGTTTATAGCTCGTCGTCACTTGAAACCGACAAATCTTATATATACATTTGGGCTTGAACCCGAGTCGGTGAACTCAAATAACCAAGCCCAACTCCAGATCACCGAACTATAAATACAGAAACACCACAAATCAATATTAGGGTTTTGTAATTTTCCATCAGAGCCGCCATGGCCTGCACGATTGATTTTCGAAACCTCGATGAAGGCTTCGGCGGCAAGACCTACAAGCGTAAACGTCAAGAGCTCGAGGCCGCAATAGCTACTGCCACCGCCGACTCAGCTATGGAGGTCGACGACGTCGCGCTTCCGCCCCCAGCCAAAAGATCAGCTGTACCATCATCGGACGATCCGGATAAACCGGCGTTCGGAAAGCCGACGTACGACGGCGTGATCGCCGGGAGAGTGTCAGGCCGGAAGTGGAAGCAAGCGAGGAAGCAGCGAGCGTCCGCGAAGCATGTGAGCGTGAAGGGAACAAGTTTCGAGGAGAGAGAGAGGCAGAAGGAGATAAAGAGAGCATATAGAGAGAGAATGAATGAGCTGAAGGAAGAGATAAGAAGGAATAAGGTTGAGAAGAGGAAGATGAGAGAGGAGAGGGAAAAGAAGAAGCAAGAGAACATATTGAGGTCGGGGACTAAGTTGCAGAAGATTACTAACCCCAAGACTTTGAAGAAGATTGCCAAATCTAGAGACAGGAAGTTGCTTAAGGTTGTTCCTGATGATGTTGTCAACAAGAAGAACAAGAACAAGAAATAAAAGATGTTACTGCATTTTCTGTTTTAAGTTTGATATGCTGTAATTTTTTCATAGGGCAATGCAAGAAGATTTTTCATTGGAACTACTTATCATGTTGATGGATTCTGTATATGGTGTTAAATCGTGTACGGATAATGGCATAAAGTGTTTTATGTTGATTTTTCACCAAAAATAAGTCAAAATGGACTGACAGGTTCTTCAGTAAAGGCATGTGATTGTGGAAATATGGTAGCAGCTTTTCTTACATACGGAAGCGCAGTGCATTAGACACGCCGGGTTTTGGTACCTCACTCATTGTTTGACAATTACTCTTAAGTCTATCGTGTCTCGTTTTTTCCAGACGCTTCCTCGTTTTCTCTATAATCCTCTTCCTTTCCTTGGCTATTTCGTTGCATCTCTCGCACCTCTCGGCTCTCACATCTCCACCGGATCACCATCAACGGTTTACGGATGTATTTACAGATTTGTGTAGCTTGCATGAGAATTAGAACGGTGCTCTCTCCTCTTGATTTGATCCAGAATGGAATCATCATCAACAACAGCAGATGTTCCCCGTAGTATCTCCGTCTCCTCATCTAGATGGCTTAACCTCTCTAATGGAGGGCTGATTTTGGATTTTTGATTTGTTAGGTTTGACGAGTGGAAAAACCGCTCTCAGGAAGCTCTTGCCGTTGGTCGAGGAATGTAAGAATCTACCTTCTTCTTTCCTTTTCTGTCTCTTAATTTGAATCAAATGTTGACCATAACCTTTGTGCTCGTTGATGTTTCCTCAAGGTTTTGTATACTTCCACCAGCCCAAGATTTATTCAAGAGAGCTTCGGACTCGGTACTGTCACTCTTTTATTTCTTTTCCTCTTTACATTTGTGATGTTTAGTTTATTGCGATTCGTGGTTCTAAAACCTTGAAGGAATGTCAATTTGCTGCTTTTATGTCAATCTCACCAATCCCGCTTGGAAAGTTTCGATTTTAATCCACTTGAGCCACTGAAATCTTTAGAAAAGGAGTTGGGTAGCCTTTCATTGACTGTATAATGATTAGTTGGATAGGAGTTAGTTCATTAGGATTTTTATATGTTGTACAAAACCCTATTGTAATTGTGACGGCTGTTTGTCTTCAACATAATTTTGTTTCTGCTGCTTTTTAAGGACTCATCTTTGATTTCCTAATGCCAATCTTGAATGGCATTGTTTTGATGCAGTGCTAGGTGATTAAAACCATGCAAAGAGAAAACAAATTGATGTTTTTGGGTATGAACTGTTTTGATTTTCTAAGGTAGACCTTAAGCCATATCTACAAGGTACTTAGTTCTGAATACTACAAGGAAATCAAGGGAGTTAATTTCAATGTTCTTTCGTTCATTTGTTGATGCCACTTTTATTCGAGACTCATGGAATTTTTAGGTTCTAATGCAAAGCATAGAACTAGAATCTGATGACTTTAGGACTATCAACTCTTACAGCCCTGAGAAGAATTCTGTTGTTGCTTCAGGACAAGGGACACAGAGACATTTATCGACTGCTCGAAGGAAGATCACCATTCTCAGAACAAAACTTGATGTTTTACAGTCTCTTTTGCTAGAACTTCCGAAGAAACAGATAATGTAAGTTTCCAATACTCATATATCTTTGGTATGTTAAGGTCAATGTAGAAATTTTTTTATATATTTGAAAATGAGAAGATTTTGTTAATTTCCTCTTTTATCTCTCTATTGGATGATGGAGTTTCAAGTTCCTGTTAAACCTGAGGAAACTTCATGCTCAACAGTGGAGGAGATCTGTTTAGACATTAATCTCTTACTGTATCTTTTACCTGCTTTTGTCTCTGCTCCTAAAAGTATTGTTGCTATTATTTTAGACAGAAGTGGGAAAGAGATGAATCGAAGACAAGACATGCTGAAGAATTTGAGTTCGAAAGCTAACCAGATGGCAACTACTCTCAACATGTCTAGTTCTAACAGAGATGATTTACTGGGCCCTGATAAGAAGTCAGAGGATGTTATGAATAGAGCAACTGGCCTGGATAACCAAGGTCTTGTTGGCTTTCAGAGACAGATTATGAAAGGTAATAGGACATTATACATTTGGCAATTGGCATTCTCTTACTTGTAGCGAGTTTAATTTCAAGATTTGTGAGTTTATGATTCAGATTTGTTGCATATTGAGCAGAACAAGATGTTGATCTGGGAAAGCTGGAGGAGAGGGTGACTAGTACGAAACACATTGCTTTGGCCATTAATGAGGAGCTAGGCCTTCACACTAAGCTTCTGGTGGGTACTGATAATTGTTTTACTATTTTCAGTTTGTATAATCTTCTTGTCTGTCTGAGCAGTTTTTGGCAGAACTAATTGCAGCTTAACTTTATTTCTGTTTCTCCTAAACATTGCACTTGCAGGATGATTTGGATGAGCGGGTAGATGAAACAAACACCCGTCTACGGGGTTAGCTTAAATCCATATGTATAAAACCCTACAGACATGCTTTCTTGTCTTTTTTAGAAGTTCTATGGAAAAATGGTTATATAATCTAATCATGTATTTGTCTATTGTCTTTTGAACAGATGGTGCAAAGGAAGTTGGCTTTTCTGAATAAACGAACCAAAGGTGGTTGCTTTTGCTCAATGTTATTGGTCATTGCCATTGTCATTATGGTTCTTGTGATATGGGCACTAATCAAGTACCTGTAGCTTGAAGCTTAGAACTATTGTAGCCTTCCTTTCCCCTGTGTGCGGCCTTGCATTAACTTTATCGACCATGTATTGCCACATTACAGGAAATGAGTTTGCTTCTTGTTGCTCGGAGAGATGTGGATGATAAGGCATTGATGGATAATATAATGAGATTAAATGCTTCTTATACATTTTTTCACTTGCTTCTACTATATGCGCCCCTGATTTCAACTATGGTAGACTCACAAATATCATACAGGAATTACCTAACTTGAATATCTCAAAATTTGATAGGGCCATTATACTACTCTCAGTGGCTACATGTTTTCAAGTTATTTGGAAAGAGAGGAATAGCAGACGGTTTAAAGATCAATCTATTTTAATAATATCTCTAATAGATCTCACTATTGCCAGCATAAGGGAGCAATTGATCATCAATCATTTAAACCTATATTGTAATAAGAGAATGACTCTTGTATGGAGAATATAGCAATTAGCCAGTCCAGATCTTTCCTACGAACTAGTTACTCAATTTACAGTGCATAAACGAAATCTAACCACAGTTCACAACAATACCTGTGATTATACAAGATCATTCTTCGTAGTATCTAAGGAAAAAGAGAAGTGGTTCATTAATAACTCACCTGAAATTATTTTGACTTATATTTCAAATAAAATGACATTATTTTATTAAAATATAACACATGTTTTAAATAAAATAATGTCATTGCATTAAAATTTAACAAAATAACATCATTTTAATTAATAAATTCTTTTAGACACCTTCTTGAACTCAAATTTTACCTAAAATTTGATCAACTTGAGCTTTAAATATTGACCTCGAGCTAATTTGAAAAGCCAACCCTAATCCTTGTAAGATGAATTCAATGGGAAATCATTAAGATTTGCCTTTCACATAATTCTTGTTTCTTGAAAGTGGTGAGTCTACTTGATTAAGATTTTAGGAAAAGAAGATGGTTAGGTACAAATTTCAATTTTTTATAGACAACACCATTCCATCAGTCGCTGTGGTCTTGGTTTTTGTTTTATTACAATGGAGTTCGAATTGAAGCATTTCAACTTTTGTGCCTTTGAATAGATTCCACGTCTAGAGTTGCATCTTTCAGGGTTCTGCTTACCATTTACATGCAAGAATCCGAGAGAATGAAAGGGCAGAAACAGATCATGGTAAGCTGGTTAAAAGCCAAAAACAAATGACTAGCAGAGTCAAACACCATACTATGATTCTTCCTGATTTACAAGTAAATGTCCAAATTATGTGGAGAAAGTCCGAAAATGGAACAAGATGAGAGTTTAGGAAAACTGAACATAAAAATCTCGACGATTGTTTTCTGGAAGAGGGTTAGAGCCCTGTCAAATGGATGCCTGCACTAAAAGATGCTTCAACGCAATGTCCATCTATCTCTTCTTCTTTCCCTTCCCAAACTTGGATGATACAGTGGTTGTTGAGGATGTGGCTTCCTGCTTCTTGGTTCTCCCGGGATGTCTGGGAACCAACTCCGCGACCTGAAGCATCAGTTGTTTTTCTACAATGTAACCGTATCAGCAAGATAGATGTAAGTTCGGAGAAAGAGCTAGATGATAGATTATGCGTAAGACAGTCAACTTGATATTCAGAGCATTGTAGCACTTCAATCATACCAGAGTGTAATTGCAGTTGAAAATGTTGGTCACAAGTTGAGGAAGACATGTCCCCCAAGAATCTGCAAATTGAAATACATTATCATGCTTCTAAGAACGTTAATTTCCCAAACACAAAGAAAAAAGAAGTCTTTCACGGAAGTAGCAATTTTACCGAAACTAAATATACCCAACATAACTCACAGTAAAGTTCATAGCAATCCCACCTAGCACCATTAAGATTAATATCTAAGACTTGCTAATTCTTATATTACTCATCAGTTCATACCTGCATTTTCACAATAACTCAAGTTTCAAAATGCAGGCATTTGCATGAAAACCAGGCATTTCGCATATACAAAGTAGGGCGGTAACAAATCTAGAAGCAAGATTTTAAGGATTACAATGGGATCATCAGTAACGGCAAGCCAGAATAATAGTTGAACTAAAGGTGAACTGATGGAAGAAAAAACACTAAAATTGATGAAGACGCTTCTTGTGCATGTAGAAAAAGGTGGATGTTCTTAAAAGAGCATAACTGATTTTATGTTCTATGTGCACCATACTCAAAACCCAATCAAGCTGCTTAATTCACATTCACAAAAAAGTTTGACATCATGATTATATAGATCAGGTCTTCATACAGCATTCCTCACTGAATGGGGACATACCATAATCTATTCCCCGTGTAAACTACACGTTTCAACCCACAAAGAAAACCGCAATGAAATCCAAAATTGGATGTTCCAAAGACACCTTGAAAAAGGGAAGATAGAGGTTAGTTTGTGAAGGAATAAACAAAATTCCAAGTTATACAACAGAACAATTTTCAATTCAAAATGTCAACCTACACACATGGAATAGCATACGACCTCAAAGAGAACCAAGTAAGGGTGACCATTCTAAAACTTCTTTCAATCTACAAGTAATTCAAAATAAGGCCAAATCTCAGGGGTAACATCACAAAAGAATATTTCCAGCTTATCCACATCAATTTGAATGATAAATATCAGTAGTCTTCAAGTGTATCCAAACAAAATTTAAGTTACTAGATTCCCTTTTAGTCAATTCCTTCTTGTTCTTGTAGGTCATATGAAAGATAACAACATTCTGGTTTTTTCCCAATAATTCGGATGTCTAAATCAACATTTCTTTTGGTTGACAATTGCAACAAACGACTAGAAACAGAAACAGAAATATAACAATTGAACCTCCAACACATTAAGCAATTTGTTGTTTCACGTCGAAACCTGAAATCTTAGTTTGATTTCAACTGCACAAATAAAATCACAAACAATAAAAACTGCTAAAATTATACGTTTCTATTGTCCTGGTGTTATCAATCATGAATTAAACAGATAAAGTCCTAAATTCACATCCATAAACCCAGGTAAAGATCAACAAGTGTCAACAACGGCAATCATTCTTCAATTCCATGAAAGACTTGAAAGAACCATTCATTCAATAACCAAAAATCTAATCTTCCATGATTGATACAAAAACTCAAGAAAAAAAGTTACAAAATTTACCAAACACACAACTCATTCCTCCATCTGGAACCCCAAAAGAACTATCCTCTGGCTGATTCCCAACATCCAACCGAACTCGTGTTCTACAAACGGGGCAAGCAGGCACCTTTACGAGCCACGTATCCACACATTTCCACAACCCAACAGTTCCCTACACCATTGACCTTGCCTAATCCCTTCCAGACAAACAACACACTCACCGTCAGATGTTCGTTTGGGAAACCTGAATTGTGGGAGTTTCTTCAAGTCCTTCAAAAAAAAAAACCCAGTATTGGAATTGCGGGGGCTGGATTGGCGGTGGACGACGGCGATGGCTAATAGGAGAAGGATAGCGGCAACACCGAGGAATAGGAACTATTCCTTTTGTATTAAAGACAGGAACTTTTTGGGTTTAGGCGGTGGGTGGTGGCGGTGCTGATCGTGAAAAGAAGGCATGGCTAAATTAGAGAGACAATTGATTCTCAAAGACCCAGAAAGCAGCAGACAGCGTAAGGAGCAGACGGTGAGAGAACGAGTGCAAGGAAAGAGCCAAGGAAGAAGAAGAGAAAACGGGAAATGAGAACGAGGGTAAAATTGACATTAAAATAAAAACATCAGCCGATCGAAAACAAACGCTCTTCAGAAGGAGCTGGCTTAAAACCGGCTAGTTTGCTTATAAAATAATTATAATATTTTTCCAGTAAAAACAAGTACTTATTTACGTTTCAAAAATTAAATCAAAGAGTCACTAAATATTTCTTACATACTTTTTCATTTATTTTAATGACTATTCTAATAATTTTTATAATAAAAAAGTATTTATTCACGCTACAAAAATTAAATCAAAAATTCACTAAATATTTCTTATATACTTTTTCACTTGTTTCAATGACTATTGTAATATTTGACAAGCATGCACCTCTTGTTATGGTTAAGTGAGTCTGTTCTTTTAAATTAAATGACTAAAACATCCAAATTTTATTATAAATAGGCTTAAGCACTTTTTGTTTAACCCATTACTTATTTTGTGGAAGTTGTTAAAGACTAACGGATACTTGTGCGGCTACGGTGATTGAGGCAAATCAATTTCAAAAGCAGTTTGAAGGATTAGATTAGAATAAGGTACGAATTAAGATTCCGCTTTAATATAATTTCTGTTAATTATTTTATAAAATTAAAGATATCTTGATTATTAGAAAATTAAATATTGCGAAAATAGTTTCGTTTCGGCGTTTTGTGTTTGGATCGTTGTTTGTACGGCGAGGTGAAACAGAAAGGCATCCGATTAAGACCTGCGATGCGGCTGCGGTTGCCGCTGCGGCTTCGGCTGCGGCTTTTTGGGCTTGAAAGCGCGGCAGAATCTCCGGCCATCTGCAACGGCCGTGTGGAGGCGTGAACTGACGACAGAGGAGCCACCGTGGGTGAGTTGCAGCTGGAGAAGGCTGCACCTCATCGCTGGCGGCGCCGGCGGCGTCTCCTAGGGTTTTCTCTTATTTATGAGAATAAGACGAAGAAGTGGAATTAACAGTGTTTGGAAATAAGTTTTGAATGAATTTGGTCAGAACGGTTGTTTGGATATTAGAATTAGGTATTCCAAACTTAGCCTTTTGACTTTGTTTTTTAGAAATTAAAACTTAGTATTAGACTTGTTTAGTTCCTAAATTAGCTGTAATTTAGTTTTAAAATAGCCCATAAATTTAAATTTAAAATTTAAAATTGAGGTAGTTATTTTTCTTAATTTGATTAAGATTAATAATTATATTAATTCTTAATTAATTTTAAAAATTAGTTTTTAAATTTTCAATTAATTAATTAAACTTTTAAAATTAAGAAAATTGTTTCTTAATTAAATTTATTTATTTTGAAATAATTTTTATTTTTATTTATTTAGAAAATTATTATTTAATTTATTTAAAAATTATTTCTTTATTTATAATAATTAAATTTCTTGATTTATTAGAAAAAGCTTTCTTTGTTCAAAACAGGATGTCACAACGTCAATCTGCCACTTCAACGACTGAACAAGGTGGTTCCTTTCTCTCTATCATTTAGTTGTTGCAGTTGATTGAATCATTCTGGGTATTTTGCTGTATACCTGATGGTCGCAGGTGAGTACGACAGAAACGAGAGGCAATTGCGGGCTTTCGATTTCGACATGAGATATGGGCCTTGGCGTGGAATTACCCGACAGGACCGTTATGACAAAGCTGTACGAGATGGGCTTAATCCGCCCGAAATAATTGGGCAATTGCTGCGAAGTGGAAAGCACTGGACCGGACATCCTGGCCATGCCGGGAAATAGACTTCATTGTTGTACTGTTTGAAGTTAACTGTACTCTGTTCACCCCCCGGTTGGACCGTTGGAGTTGTTGACTGTTTTCTTGTAACGACTTTGTTGCGTTTGCCTAATTTTAGGATTGTCACGAGAAGATAATGACAATGGTTTATGTGTTTTTATTTGATAAAATTGTGCGAATTGAATTACATAATCTTTCTGTTCAATGATACTATTTTTGTTATTATTAGAATATTTATAATTATTATAAATAATAAGTAATTACCGTTTAAGCTAATTACAAAAGACGAATAAGTAAAAGATAGTCGAGAGCTACCAGGAGGGATCCTTTACCTAAGTCCTAGCACGCCAAAGTTTTATATTTTTGGTCATATCTATTGTAAGTTTCAACAGTGTCAAATTATTTTTTATCACCTCCTTTCAATTTTTCTTAAGCCTTTTTAATTTTCACTTACAATCTTTAAGAATGACCCTCTCGTATCTTCTCATTAGAACATCTGGGTGTCTCTTCCAAGTCACCTAAACCTTGTCTCTTTTAATTTGTCCATAATATTAATTACCTTTATTTTGTCCCTTATCATTATATTCTTGGTCTTATCCCTTCTATTAAATTAATTAAATTTTAAAATAGCAATAAATTGAAAATTTCTAAAAAAATACACTTTTAAATTTGTTATTCATAAGTTTTTAGTATGATGGAAGTAGATAGATGAAAAAATAACGGTAAAATAAACATGAGGATAATTAAATACACCATAAGACTTTAAGGATATTTTTTTAGTATGATTAAGTTCTTCTTTTTGACTTATATTTCAAATAAACTGACATTATTTTATTAAAATATAACACATTTAAGTAAAATAATGTCATTGTATTAAATTTAACAAAATAACATCATTTTAATTAATAAATTCTTTTAGTCGGCCTTCTTGAACTCAATTTCGATCAACTTGAGCTTTAAATATTGACCTTGAGCCAATTTGAACAGCCAACCCTAATCCTTGTAAGATGAATTCAATGGGAAATAATTAAGATTTGCCTCTCACATAATTCTTGTTTCTTAAGAATGGTGAGTGTACTTGATTAAGATTTCAGGAAAAGAAGATGGATATGTACAAATTTCAATCTTTTTATAGACAATACAATTCCATCAGGCGCTGTGGTCTTGGTTTTTGTTTTATTACAATGGAGTTCGAATTGAAGCATTTCAACTTTTGTGCCTTGAATAGATTCCACGTCTAGAGTTGCATCTTTCAGGTTTCTGCTTAGCTTTTACATGAGAGAATCCGAGAGAATGAAAGGGCAGAGACAGAACATGGTAAGCTGGTTAAAAGCCAAAAACAAAGGACTAGCAGAGTCAAACACCATACTATGATTCTCCATGATTTACAAGTAAATGTCCAAAATTATGTGGAGAAAGCACGAAAATGGAACAAGATGAGAGTTTAGGAAAACTGAACATAAAAATCTCCACGATTGTTTTCTGGAAGAGGGTTAGCCAAATGGATGCCTGCGCTAAAAGATGCTTCAACGCAATGTCCATCTATCTCTTCTTCTTTCCCTTCCCAGACTTGGATGATACAGTAGTTGTTGAGGATGTGGCTTCCTGCTTCTTGGTTCTCCCGGGATGTCTGGGAACCAACTCCGCGACATGAAGCATCAGTTGTTTTTCTACAATGTAACCGAGTCAGCAAGATAAATGTAAGTTGGGAGAAAGAGAGAGATGATAGATTATGCATAAGACAGTCAAATTGATATTCAGAGTATTGTTGCATTTCAATCATTAATTCTACAACACTGAGCATTTTATCATCTTTCTTTCCCATTTTCCCTTGAATTGGAATAATAATGTTGTTTCAAGCACTTCAATTCTGTAAGACGAGCAAGGTAGCTTCTGTGCATCTTCCCATACAATAAGTCCACTGGATTGATACCTATAGTCCAGCTACCAGAAATGCATATTTGAAGCGATGATCTAAATCTCCCCTAGGTGAAAATTTTAAGCAGATATTCACATATTAAAATTGGCAATGCGTTTCAAATCAGAATTTCAAAATTGGCCAACTAAACCATTACACACAGGTTATCTCGCTATGCTGTTGTATTTCAAAGGTCTCTATACAAAAAAGAAAGAGATAAAAAGAGACAAGAAAAACAAACTCTTATCAACAACTTAGAGTAACTGAAAATGAAAGTCAATGACGATAAGTTTAATTGATAACTTGATATTCTGAGGAGTTTCTAAAGTATCATGAGGCTAAAGCTTATTCTTCTCTTGGATGTTCTACTTCATTTCCCACAAATGTTACTCCCAATCTGTACTAGTCCTAAATTTTCAAACCCTAAAACCTGTTCTCAAATAGTCTGATGCAGTAATTAAGCCTTTCCTACGTCAATAACACTTCTGATACAACAGGATCAAGTTGGAGAACATTATCCACAACTGCCAATCACAATCATATAAACTGAAAAATCAGCTTCTAAGAATGGGAACTAAAATTAGGAAACAAGTTTAGAAGAATTGCAGGAAATCAGGAAAAGGAATGAACTTACTATTATGGATTGCAGGATTGTAAAGAGTACCATCTTCCCTTTTCAACAAAACCCGCACTCGCCCTCTTTGCATGAAATCACGCGGATATGCTTTATCGAGCTAGGATCACAAAAAGGAAGATAGTAGTTACTCCCAAATACAATCAAAGAAATAGCACAAAACAGCATAGCATATTAGCATATCATATAAAAGATATAAACCTCAATAGCAGAGGGGACTTTGAGATGGTTGCAGCAATCGCCAATCTCCACACAAGTTGGATTTTCACATGCCTTAGTTGTGCTGATTCTCCTGCCTTCAGCTAGGGTTTTGTTCTTATTTATATAAACTGGATACAAGATTGCCCATTTCTTTATATTAGGGACACTTCCATCCATCATCTGATTCATATACAAAAATCAAACCATTTACGCCTCAGCATATTGAAATGAATAAAAAAATCAAGAAAACATACAATCACATACTGCATCAAAATTAGGAACAAATAATGATTCATGACAAACAACCACAGTAAAGTGTAGAGCACTACAGATTAGATCCAATAGCCTATGTGAAATAACTGAAGAATGAAATATCTTAACCATTAAACTCTAGGTTTAGTATTCATGCTCGCTATTCTACAAGATTTTACTCGCAACCCAACATCTAACAACGAAATCAAAGAAAAAAATTTGGAATCATAAGATCACAGTCGCTCTTATGAAGAAAGAACAAATCTTTCTTACATGAAATTTGAAATTCTGAAAACCCCCAAATCAGTTTCTCCTAAAATCGAATTGAAAGCATGGGAAACTGAAAAACACTACAACTAACCACAATGTGAAGAGGTGTTGCAGAGACCTAGGGAGAGAAGCAAGCGAGAGGGTATCGCGAACGGGCATTGTTATGGATTGGGGCGTCAAGTTAAGGTTTGTGTTTGGTCCTTGATCCGGTGTCGTTTAGGACAAGGAAGGGAAGGATGTTGACTACCCGAAGAAAATAAAGCTCTACTTAATCGACGTGTTAAAAGTTCATTTTAATTAGTGAACTTAGGGATGACATTGGGGATCAGGTATGGGTTTGACCGTACCGGCTCAATTAATTGATCAAGTTCGAAGGGTGTCACAGGTACGAAAGGCGACTCACCTGTGAGCTTATCGACGGAAGCTTTCTCACGCACCAGATCCTATTATTCAACGGGAAGTTAGTAACTTAGAGACGATTTGCAGTAGACTCAATGAGATTTGTCGCTTAATGAGCTCCTGTGTCGCTTAATGAGCTCCTGTTTGCTTAGAGTTGTAACAGTTCCTTGGATCTCCAACGATGTCGCGCAGCCAGCGGAGAAGATAACCACAATTGCGTAATCTTTCGAAGACTCCAGAAAAGTAGTGCGGGGATTTACCTAAGTCGTGTATGTCATGGTTCAAAAGTTGCCGTTTTCTTGTCCTACGTCGTTTGACTAACCGTTCCCTTTATATTCTTTCAATTGTCCAAAAACATACAAGAAAAACAATTGCTCTCTAACACAGCAACCCCTACCTACTGGAGAAGAGTAAATGCAGTGAAATAGAGAGGAACGCACAGGCAGACGTCAAATTTTCAGGGTTTTGTTTAGTCGGTTAGACTTATTGGACCATTAGGCCCACTATTCAGCCCTTTTTTTAATTTTTAACTGAATTCAAATCTCAAAAAATTATTACGTCAAGTAATGATTCGGTCTTATTTTGCTGAAGCTGGGCGCCATTGTTTGGATCTATGAGTTCAATTGACTTCAATTAGGAAATATCTGTAAAAACAATAAAGACACACCGAAGGTTAATCGCCGGCTCGACCCTCTGATGCTTAAGTCAGTTCTTTTGTCGTAATTTTTGTGACTATGAACAGAGAGTATTAAGATTATGGGGTCATACCTGTGTTATGAGGAGATAACGAACTTATATAGTGAATACCTGCCGGGCTTAACTCATCATCTTGAAGATGGATCGATTGACCCACACGCTATCCTAGGGTTAGACCTAGGCCTAGCACGACCGAC
>JANIPM010000007.1:25955425-25970280 GCA_027478405.1 Erythroxylum cassinoides
CTTCAGCACCATTATCAAGATCTTCCTCCTCCAAGGAAGCAGGATGATCTACTATAGCGTGATCTGAACTCTGACCGGGCTCTGGACAGAATGCTCAAAGTAATTAAAAACTCTGCATGTTCCAGTGAAATATAAAACAAGAGAACAAATGGATGGAGAGAAGTAAAAAATGGCATCAACCTTCTTCTGGTGGAAAGGAAGTGGGAGGAGTAGTTGTCTCATGGATTCTATTAACCATGGCAGAATTGTTTGGCAAAGATTCAGTATCCTCAACAAACCTAAACACATCATTTAACACAAAGTAGCCTCTGTCTTGCCGAGCAAGAAAGAAGGTTTGCGAGAATTTCTTTCTGACATTGTCCTTTCCAATCAAGCACCCAGTTACAAGCACAATCACCCCTTGCCCAAAAGACTCTTGAGCATCTGCAGTTTTTATCTCAGCAGTGTAGTCTTCATAATTCAACGAAATAATCTTGTCATTGATTGCCTGCTCCAAGGTGAAAAATAATGAAAAAAGAAAATGGCAACCTACATCCATGTACAACTGTCATTCCAAACTCTCAATCCAAATTTATAATGACTAACAAACTGCCACAAGACATCTAAAGCAACATACCATCACAACAAGAATGCAAGTTAACCTATATCGATCCTCAATACCTTAAAAAACTATTGTCCCAGAAAAATATACATGAAGTATTAGTTTCTTTAAACATCAACCAGCTGATTTCTTCGTTTACAAGCACTGTCATTACCGATGCTGTTGTGCCATTGCTATGGAGCTCAAAGCAATATTGCCTAAGTGTGGCACACAATATTGCCTAAAGATTAAAAAATCCGTATGCCAATGGATCCATTCCATTGTAATAGAGATAACCAAATCCCACAGAATGATAGCAAAGACATCAAGTCACAGAATAATTTATTTCCTTCCATAAAAGGGATGGTGACAACTAGAAAACAATTCATGTTGAAATTTTTGATAAACCAACTGAACAAGCCTACCGTGCCATTTTCCTCCCTATTAAATTAAAATATTCGCATCCACTCACACCAAATGACCATAGACTGTCTCCAAAGCATTCCAACTAATAAATAATTACATGATTTACGCTTTGAATACTATAAGGTACTTTGTGGATGAATAAAAGTGCCATATCTCATGATTTTAAGGTGAGTTTATGTGTCTACCATTCAAAATATTCTAATAACTTACTTGCATGGTAGACACAGTTCCCATAAGACCACCTGCATCTGGTCGGCTGAGTAGGCTTGAATCCTGATAAAACCTATGCACCAATCCAGGAGAAAAGTGAAGAATATGGTAATACTGCTGCACAAAGGCATTTCCAACAACTTCAGCACTAGGAGCAGGGGGAGGAGCCGGAGCTGGAGCTGGAGCTGGAGCAGGAGCAGGAGAAGTTTCCTGCATTGCCATCTACCATTAAAATCCGATGTCAGTGAAGGAATAATATAAACAGACATCATTAAGATATGCCAACAAAACTATGCGGTGCATTTAATGAATTGATTAAGCTACATGAATAAATTACATACATTTTTTGCCACGTGCATAACACAAATGAATTCTTTTTCCCAGTGTTTTACTATGAGATTTTGTAAAAGTGTGAGAAGATTAATTGTATTAGTATAACAAAATGTTGAATAAAATGTTTTTATGTAACTAATTATCAAATAACTGATTTTTAAATTCAAATTACAAGAATACTTTTGAAAAATACTGAAACTGCAAGGGGATTTGATGTAATTAATCCAAAAGTAAAGAAAGAACAAAAGGAAACTGGCATGAGCAGGAGGACCAAAAATGATTATCCCGAAAAGATTATAATATTCTAGTACAAATGCGTATTCTGTCCAGTGTCTACGCCCACCATTCCTAAAGAAGAAGAAGCAGAAGTCGCAGAAATAATAATATTTGACTTTGAGAAATATTCAATGAAAAGCTTTTGACAGCTAATCGACTAACTGTGGACTCCACGCCAACAAGAATCAAAACTACACAAACTTACAACGTAAGACGCTTAGATCGAGAAACACATCGCATTCTATGTAAAACAAAGCATAAAGCAAGATGATAATAGATTAAAACTTTTTCCAAATGAAATCACAACATGAACCGAAAAGAAAAAAGAAAAGAAGTGCAGTTCAAAAAGGCCAACAAATGAGCAATAGGGAGCTAATTACAAAGCGAGACAGACCAAGAATCAAAGTGCACTACAAACCAATACAAAGAAACAAATAAAAAGAGAAAGTTCAGATATTTAGCTACAGATTTATTCAAGGAAAGACCAGGAGTCTACCAGACACAACAGGAAAACCCCATAAGAACCATGGCGTGAAATGAACCCAAGGTGCAAAATCAAGGAAGGAATTGACCTCAAACATGGTATAGCTGGAGGGATCAGTCAGACAGCAGAGTGCAAACAGAATAGCAGATCAAAAGAAACGGACAAAAAGCAAAAGCAAAAGCAAATAAATAAAGTAGAAACGAACGTTGAAAGTCTCATGAATAATTGGGGAAAAAAAATACCTGATTGGTGTGTGATTTACGCGTAGAGGTAGAGCTGAACAGAGAGATCTGCAAGAGAAGGGAGCATAAGCGCGCGAGAATTAAGAGAACACAGGACAGACCAAAATCCTGACAGCGAGAGAGAGAGAGGGAGAGAGTCAGAGAACGTAAATGTTATAATGTAGACTGCATAGTGTGGTGACATTAATTAATTAATTATTAATAAAAAGTATTGACATTAGATAATACATAATAATATAAAAATAATTTCCCTCAAAAAAATAATAATATAAAAATAATGTTTTTTTAAACTACATTAACAGAAACTTGGTTTAAATTGGCATTATCTATTTATGACCAAAAAAAACAAATTGGCATTATCTATAGTATAAAGAATCTTAGACGTGACAGCTTTGGTAAGCTTAACTGTGGCGAAAGTATTTGCATACATATACTTGTAAGCAATATTATAATATTGTATAGTTTTGACTTTAATACGGTATAGTACTGATATTGATTAATGCAGAGTATTATTTCGAATAATTTTTTAAAATTATAAAATATTCTATAAATCTTATAAAATTGCAAAATAATCACTTGATATATTGTATGTACTACATAATTTTTAATTTTACCTTATTCTTATCCTAAAAATCATAATAATATAGATTTTAAAGAAAAATAATTTCTTCCTTTTTATTAATATTACTCTTCACATGTCTCACGTCTAAACAATAATCACAATTAATATAAGAAAAAGATCATTTAATTATCACGTATATATAAAATTAAGAATAATACAAAGTTACTAAAATGTTATAATTTACATTACATTGTAAAGAATATGAACATATAGAAGAGCGGTATTTATGTGTCTTCAGATGTGAGGAACCGGGAAGGCCTTAGCAATTTGATTGGGTTAACTCTCCAAAGTACTCCATTCCGATATCTAGGAGTCCCTATCATCTTGGGAAAGCCTCGGTTCTTTGACTTCATGCCTTTGCTGGAAAAATTAAAGAACATAATTAATTCATGGCAGAATCGGTTCCTCTCCTTTGCTGCCAGAGTCAACTTAATTGTCTCAGTGTTGAATAGCATGCACGTGCATTGGGCAGCCCATGTGACTATTCCGAAAAAAGTAATTAAAGAAAAGGAGAGGATTTTAAAATCGTTCTTATGGACTGGTAAGTATGAAAAGTGCAAGGGAGCTAAAGTAAAATGGAACGAGGTTGTTGTTCCAAAGAAGCAAGGGAGTCTAGGCATTATTTTGTTTTCTTCGATGCAAAAAATCTGCTTATGCACGGTATCTTCCTTCGTGATATACCAGACAGAATGATATGGACAGCTACCTAAACCGGTGAATTCACAACCTCTTCAGCACGAGACTTTGGGAGAGAGTCGATGGAAGAGGTACCATGGGCCGAGCTCGTTTGGAAACAGGTATTATGCTCTAAATCAACTTTTTTTCTTGTGACTGACTATTAAAAACAGATTGAGAACAAAGGCCAGGTAGTTTGGTACTTATGATCTCATATGTGTGTTGTGTAAGTTAGTCAACGAAAGTAGAAATCATTTGTTTTTTGAATGTGAGTTTACCAAAGCAGTGTGGAGCCGAATCTTGCATATGATAGGTACCCTGAACTTTACTTATGAATGGAATGACGTTCTAGCAGATGTTATTCACACAATCAGACAAAGGAGGTAGGACTGTCTCATTATTAGAACCTCTTTTCAGATGGTACTCTACCACATTTGGCGGGAGGGGAATAGGTGACTTTACAAGCAAGTTGAGCGAAACAAATATGAGCTAGCGGATTGCATTATTAACTTGATAAGGGAGGTTATTATAGGGCATGGGAAGCATGATCATTTACGTCTAGCAATGAGGAGGCGTTGGTGTATATAGATGTTGCATGATGATGGTTAGTATGAGATAGTGGTTCCAAAAGGCTACTTATTCTCTTTTGTTTTGCCTTTATAGGTTTGCAATTCTTTGTATATTCTAGACGTTGATTTCTGGTAATTTCAAGTTTTTAAAATTAAAAAAGAATAATATAGGTTCATGAATCCATAAACACTACGATAAGAGTTCATATCGAGGAACATAACAAGGTAGAAGTGAAACCTAAAACAAAAACACTTATACTTAAAAAGTTCTATTTTTATATTGCATATATAGAATTTAATATATACATCAAATACAAGTGAAATAAGAGAAAAGAATAGAAAACCTATAACTTCATTCAATGGAATATTAGCTCAAATCGCACTAATCACAGTTTTCATTCGGTATAAAATCTTCATCAAGAGCAATCTCATCATTATCATTATTCAAATTCATTGCACCAAATGATGTGTTAATACTTTCTCATTCAAGATTATCTTCTAAGTCATTCTTATCTATGAATCTTGGTTCCTTAAACCCAATATGCTAAAAGATCGATATGATCAAGTTAACTTAGATTTATAAATCTACTTATTCTATTAAGAGTCTCACTAAAGAAATAAAATTCAATTACAAGAAATTGTATTCATCTTAACAATAAAAATAATATACATTCTCGAAGCTTTAAGTTGTATAAAAAAAAGACTATTTGTTCAATGTTTTATATTCCAATCTACTGCAAATATGTTCTAATTCCTTTGGCACCTGGCTCTACTCACACATTAACTTAAAATTAGAATTAGAAGCCTTTATAATTTTGAAATGTTAGTTCTAAACTGGTCCCACGAAGCAATTGTAAGACAACAAAAGTAACCTTACAAGCAAAATAAAGTGATAGTTAATTTCAAATAAGTAATAAAAGTGAAAAAGACATACCTAAATTAAGCTTGTCTCTTTGACAAATTGCAACGAGCATCTCAAAATCACTGAATGCATCTTTGTATACCTTCATTTGTGAGCTAAGGAGTTCTTAAATCATCTTATAAGAAATAATTATTATGATAATTAATAGCATTCTCTTATTGACTTTAGCTTTCTTTGTAAAACCTGGTCTAAAATAGACACTAGGATTAAAAATGCCCCAATAGCAAATAACAGAGAGAAAAGTTACCTTTTCTTTCATTGATGACTACAAGATAATGTGTACGCAAGGAAGACCTATTTTTTAGATTGCCCCTGGTTACTTTATTCCCTCTCTTTATAGCATCATAAAAATAACTCACTGTTGCCTTCTCATCATTATCAACTGGATGAAATACTCTTACTAAATGCTCACAAGCTCCGATAAAAAACTAACATTGGAATCAAAATTCATGATTTAAAGTATAATTCTAGAAACCTTCATTCCATCATTAAACCTGATATACTAAGATACAACCCACATATCACTTATAAACATTTATCTTAGCTATTGAACAAAAAATTGAAGTGATAAGAAATTAGTTACAGATCTTGTAATTGCATAATGATATAAATTCCTATCATTAGTAAACCCCTTTCTCATTAAATTGTGAACCTATAGATGAATATATATGAACTCAGTAACTTTTCTTACTTTCTACATAGTTTCACAATGATAGGAAAGTTTTTAACATCTCCCATATTTTTCAACATTAGGTCAATGCAATGAGCAGTACAAGAACTTCAATAAAAATAATTATACATACTTTGTAACCTTTTTCTAACTACTTTATAAATAGAATCATTTTTAGTGATGAATTGTATAATGTTTTTAGGCCTAATTTTATTCACAACTTCTTTAAATATTTCAACAAAGTATTAGCATTTTTTTACAAGTCTTAATGCATCAATAGACTTCAAAAATATCATTCCCTTAGAATAATAAATAAAAAAGTTGATATAGACTCATATCTTCTATTTGTCTAACCATCATACATGATTGAACACCCATAAGTTGTCTAAGTCATTCTTTTTCATCCAAATATTTTTTTCATATGTAGATCTACGCATAAGATTACCTTTATAATCATCAATTGAAGGAGTTTTATATTATGGACTGTAAGAGGTAATCACATCCACCATAAGCTAGTAAAAATAAGACTGAGTAGCACTGAATGATACACTTGCATCATACCACCATCTAAGCACTTCAATGTCTATATGATGAGCTTTTTTTTTATATTGTAAGGCATTGCGACTTAAAGGTTGAGTTTTAGGAGTTATTCACAAAGCAAAAAAGTTAGGCACTTGTCTTTTTCTCATCCTTACATTAGTTACATTAATCCCTTCTTATTAGGTAGGAATATCACCTTCAACATTGCCACTATCATCCTGATAATCACAAAAAGAATTTTCACTACCAATTTTATGGTTTAGTCTTTGCCTTTTGTCTTTCTCATTTTAATAGTTATCAAGCAAAATTTTCATTTGATATTTCACATCATCGCTAACTTTTTTACAAGACTCTATATCACTTTGATCTTAGTTAAATGTTTTTTTTAATCTAGTAATTCCACCACCTTTCAAATGTTTCTTGTACTATAAACAAATATTATGATTCTTCATATTAGAAACCAATCTAATATGAGCCCAAGTTAGATCATCGAATCTTCCTAAAGTTAAAGATGCTAAATTATCATGAGTACTTGAACTTCCCTCTATTTATATATAAAATAAATGAAGACATATATCAAAATTAAATTAATAAATGCATATCCATAATAAAGTTTTTGTAACATCATTACTAAGCTATGAAATTCAATAGTCACTTATAAGCATATCTAGATAGATTTTTAACTAATGTAGAGGTACACTTTAGATTCAGACATATTAAAAAGATAAATGGATATTATACAGAAAATTGATATATATATGTATATATATATATATATATATATTGGGGAAAAATCTATATACTTTGAATGTCGAATCAGGATCCGGAAATAAAGCATTGGGTCGAACTTTTCTTTGGTGTCAAGGTAATAGCTATGAATAGCTATCGACTCCCAGGAAATGGTAGAAGAATGAGACCGATTATGGGACATACAGTGCATTATATATATATAAATGAAAAGGAAATTACTTAAATGTTTACAATTTCATATTATGATGAGTTATGAGTATACTCTCATAAATCAAATAATATCTTAAAAGTTATTTTAATATAATAATGGAGAAATAAAATTACCTTAGGTTAAATATAATTTTAGATAATTAAATTACTTAAAGTCTCTATTTACAATTCTTATAGACTATTTTCTACTATATATTCAACTACCTATAAGATAAGATAATGGATGTGCATTAGTAAGTTTGTTATCCTGTAGTTTAATTTTGTGTATTTCTAATTTTATTTTTGTTAAAGAAGTGCTCTAAAGGCAAGCACTTTTAGCACTTATTGTGCAAATCATTTTATGATTAATAAAGACATTTTTCATTATTTCGATGTTTATACATTTATGGATTTGATGTTGATCTTAAATTAATTTAATGAAGTTCTTGATACAAAACATAGCATGGAGGAAATCATGATGAGACCATGATAATGAGATTCCTATCATGTATAATTATGTTAGTATCTAAACTTTCCCTAGTCATAGGATTAATGAGATGGGATATCATTAATCCAGATAAACTAGCACATGTTATACTCCTTGATTGGATCAAGTAGTAGATCTTATAAGCTGTCGACATAAGTTGTTTAGGATTAAAATGTGAATGTTTACTAAGGGTAGTAAGTACATTGGATTAACCTACTGCGAGACAATCATATAGATATTCTATTTTGATGTCAATGATAGTCTCATCATAGTAATAGTACAAGTATCCTTTGACTTGAGGTGCTAAAGGATACCTCAAACACTGATCATATACTTTAACTCCATTCATCGGTGCCTTTTAGAGGTTACTCATATGGTGCTAATTGACTACCGCTTGAAGTATTCGGAGGTAATTGATTAGCCAATAAAGGATTCATCACTCCTGATAGAAAGAGATGATACCTATAGCCTCTTATCGGGGTCATTACTCGGGAGAATCTGGCTAGAGCAGATATGTGTCATATAATTGATTAGAAACAAGTATTGTTGGCTGCCAATTTGGCCACTAACTTCCCGAACTTCCATTAATGCATATTATTCATGATCATTAACTTCTTATAACTTCCATTAATGCATGTTATTTATGACCATTAACTTCCTATAACTTTCCATTAGTGATGGGGGTTATGGAAAGCCAAATGATGTAGAAAATATAGATGATTTTCGTGTATCTTGTGTAAGTAGGGAGAGCAATGGGTAGGTTTCGGTTAAGGTATTACTTAACCCCTATCCATATGCAATTTTTATTACTCAACTCATATTCATATCCATATCCATATCCATATCCATATCCATATCCATATCTATATACATATCCATCAGTTGTTATGATTTACTACCCATATCTAAATCCATTGAATTGTTTGAGGTTTTAGATATCCATCAGGTTGTATAGCACATAAAAATATAACTTCTAACGCTCCAAATTAAAATTACTTTAATAATAATAAGTCAAGATTTTGATTTGTATGTCTTAAAAACCCATAAAATTGGAATAATAAAAATCATAATGTCTAATGTAAAGACAACATATATTTTTCACAATTAAGAACTGGAACAAAGACTGAAATATCAAAAGCTTCAAATTGTCTTTGCGTGAACTCCACAACATTTAAAACTCCACTTCCATATCATTTGCATTATTATCATCCTATAAGAAAATAAAATATGATGAAAAAGGTGAGTACTGAAGAGTAAAGTGGGGATTTTAAAGCTGTTTCTTTTCAGAAAATATTAATATTTTATTATATTTAACCATAAATATTTTTTAAAAAAGAAAAATAAAGTTAACAAAAATAGGCAGAATATGGGTATTCATCGGTTCGGGTTATCACTAGGCTCATATCTAAATTTATATCCACATCTATTTTTCAGCATCCATTTAAAATATATTTTTTAGCCTCCATGTTCATTTTTCGGGTTAGGTAGTGTAGATATTAATAGGGTTGAAAACTCACTGCTATCGCTATGTGTAAAACACAAGAGAAAGAAGGTTCTTTCTCACACACACACTATTTTTCTCTCTAGCTTTCACAAGAGTTCTTGTCTTTGCTAGCACAAATAAAGAACTCTAGCAATCTCCTAGTGAAATTTCATCCTTCCATCTTTATGTGAACTTTTATTAGAGACGGTTTACGTTGATCGTTACGGTTTACGATAACCTAATGCGGCGAAGATTAAGGAATGAAGGAGATCGTCGGAAAGGTATGTAATCTTACATTTCATGTTTTTGTTTTCTATACCTATATGCATGTGTAAATTTGGTTTTTGAGGCTCCGTTTTATTTTCTGTTGCATATATTTGATATATTATATATGAGATGCATGATCGGAACCTTACAATTAGAGTGCAACAATTTTTGAAGTTTATGGATGACCTCTAGACCAGAACTAGTGATATCGATGTTATCCACATAATAAGAAGAAGAAGAACTATCCCTTTGGATGTCTGTTGGAGAAACAGAGAGGAGCCATATTGACTCTTGAGTAAAAGAAAAATCAAGGAGTGTGGATCAAAGCTTACACATGATGCATGTTTCAAGTCATGTAAAGAGCATTTTAGTTTGTAAACATCATTAGGAGAGGAAAGAGGCATACCTAACTGCTAGCTTTTGTTTGATTTTTTGCTCATCTGTTTTTGCCTATCCTATCTTTTAAGTTAAAAGAGAACCATTTCCAACTTAAATGTTTCTTTTTTTATATTTCAGGTAAAAGCATTAGTAGTTCAGCTCACTCAAAGGGAAGGAGAGCTCATTCAATAAAAAGCATAAGTGAAGAAGTTAACAAATTTTCTTAAGCAGGTAATGCAATTAATAAGTCCCTTACTATCATCATCTCCCTTTGTTTATCTTTCTTTCTCCTTTTTTTGACATATTTATGAATTAAAATAGGCTTTACATTTTTTTAATATTGGGCAAGTATATGCAGAGTTTAGCAACTAACTACTGTCTGTTGTTTATCTGCCTATGAACTTTCAGGAGATCAATTAACTGTTATCTTTTTCATCTTGGTCCTTTAGTTTTCTACTTTTCTTATGCAGCTATTCTCATGTTCATTTATCTCTTCCCTATATTCATACTGAATCAAATAGGAACACATAAATCCCAATAGCTTTTATACTCTGTACTGATTTCTCCTTTAGTATATATACTTAAGTTGTAGTCAGCATTCGCTGTTCTATGTTGAGCATTTATATCTCTTTTAGGCCTTAGAACATGCCAAGAAACTAGTTGGAGAGGAGCGGACCTGTTTCTTACAACAGGTTGGAAGTAAACCCCATTACTTTTATAGTTGTAGGAAATTTAAATAAAAATTGGAGCCTTGTGTGTTTTTGTAGGTTATAATTGCTTCCCTTTTTCTGTTGTTTATTGGATTAGCCATCGACTGTTATCTCCTGTAGTATGGCAATTAAAAGCATGAATTCTGGAATGGTCATGGTGGCTGCATATCCTTTTTCATGTTCTCCATTACGGTTCTCATATTTGGAATTGTGTGAAGCTTGACATCTTTATTATTTGACTAAGGATCTACACTTTTCTCTTTGGTAAAAAGATTATTAAACTTCCTTTTGATAAGGTCTATGCTGAACAGAAAACAAAAGCCTTTCTCGTTCATATCAAACTTGTTCACATGTAACCATCAGACATAAGGCAACGCTTCACTGTTATCTATTACTGTCAGACTGATGATGCTGAATTAGTGAGAGGATCAAGTTCAAGAGAAAAAGGAGATAATGAAATGAGACTCACAACTATTTTAAATGATTATCATTATTTATTCAAACATTTTTTTTTCGTATTTATATTCATCAAAATATTTCACTCTCCTTTCTTTCAAAACCCAACCCTCAGATCAAATGAATTGTGTACTAATAATGAACCAAAACTACTGATAACTTTTAATTTTTTCGGTGATGATTGCACCAAAAACCATAATCATGAATTCTAAACACACTTAGCAATAGTTAAGTATATACCTTTCAATAAAGATTCATTCTTACTAGCATTTTACATCTCACCCTTCAAACTACTTCATAATATTTACTTCTGGACATTTTATATAACTATATTTTAACGTACGCCAATTCACCTTTGTGGTCACTTTTATCTCTTAGCAATTCCTATGCGCAAATTATATAATTATCTATTGTTTATTATATTTATTATGTTTTTCCCATACTTTTATTATTTTATTTTCTCCTTCCACCACAAACTAACCTAAACTCATATACCTTATTTTTTATATTTTCAGAAGACATTCTTATTTCTTCTTCGGGAGTTAGTATATTGACAAAAGATTTGAAGAAATTGAATCAAAATTGACATCAACTTTAGTATATTGACAAAAGATTTGAAGAAATTGAACTAAAATTGACACCAACTTCAGATATTCCTGTTGATGACCGCAACAAAAAGCTCATATTGTCGTAAACTTTTCACTATATCTAAGACATCCTAAGCATGTAACTTTGACTAATGAAGTAATGATTAATTAAATTGCTATCTCATGAGATAAACTAGAAACTTATAAATAACTTCTTTACCTATTATTTGCTTTTTTCGTATTTACTTTTCTTTCTTACTATTTATCTTACCCCTTTGGCAGTGCGCATTTAAGATAGCAAATGCGCAGTTGGCATCATCTCACTGCGCATTTGTGCATTGACCAACAGCTAATGGTCCTACAAAGACAAAATCATCACCGAATTGTGTGATTCCTGTGCTCTTAACAAATCAATCTAGTACAAGTTAGATGTGATTCTGGCCGACCATGTACTCCTTGCCAACCATTACCGCATGATATTTCAGCTAAATGGTTTCGTATCGTTCATTGCTACGTGATATAAACGCACGCTGTATTTGTAATTGTGTGTTTAGTTTGAATTGTGTTCGGGATGCATAGAGCTAATTCGGAGCTAAAATAAAATGTTTTAAAAATCTGATTGTAAGCTACATCGATAAAATAAAAGATTTAAAATTTAAAAAGATTATTCGGTATCAAACCGACGGTTAAAGATTGAATAAAATTAAAGAATTTTAATTCTAACATTAAACCGCCGGTTAAAGAATTTAACTAAAATTGACATCAACTTTATATGTTCCTGTTGATAACTACAACAAAAAGTTCAGATTATCGTAAACTTTTCACCATATTTAAGACAACCTAAGCATGTAACTTTTTCTAATAATTAATTAAAGTTGCTATTTCGTGAGGTAAATTAGAAACTTATAAATTACTTCTTTACCTATTATTTGCTTTTTTCATAATATTTACTTTTTTTTTTACCATCTATCTTACCCCTTTAGCAGTGCGCATTTAAAAAATTTTACAATGTCTACATTTTTATACTATAAGATTTGTCTTAAACATTTAAATAAAAATTGTAAATTTCTAATGCATAACTTTTAATCTTTCGCATATTTTTAAAATATATTCGTAGTATTATTAATTATAACTTTGTTGTGATTCTTAAATTCCTTTTTTATTATCTAAATCCCTACAATTGAAAAGAAAAACAACTTTTTATGCTTTCATGTAAATTATGTTTTATTAAAAATCATTAATATTAATTCCAAGGTTCGATTGATTTCAATGTAGGTTTTAGTTTTCCTGTTATGTTTTTAATTTATATTTTTATAAAATTTAATAAAACATTTTTTTTACTGATAAAAATAATATTTTAAATGTTTTATTAAAATAAATAATTTTATTTTAATTATAAGATTTTATTTGGGAATTTTATATTTTGGATACGTTTTAAATTCTATTTATTAATAATTATTTTACCACCCCAAAAAAAAAGTATGGACTTCAACTAATCCAAGATTTTATCCACTTTAATTAGTTTAGTTAGATACTAACTTTACTTGCTTTCTCACCTACTCGTATAAATAAATATCAGTCATCGAGTCAGAGTAACTGTTCTTTTCTACCACACGTATTTCAAAAGATAATTACATCCTAATTAACAAATCGACCAATAAGCTTGTGGTACACTCAAGAACAATTACGTATGAAGACGGCGATCAACTAAAATACCCATCAAATCAATCGTTTGCCGAAACATCTGAATGACTATTCGCAATCAGTTATTCACAAACAAACTCAAGTAAAATATAGAAAAAAAGCACAGTGATCTTATCTGTACCGTATTATGATCACTTCAACGAGAGTTGTAACACAAAGGACAAGGAATGGTGTATTATTAACTTACCAACTGGATGTGGAAAGATTAATATACGACTTTTGTTGAATAATCGTGGCTATGATGACAACCGACGACGAGCTGGTTTTGAATGCTCACCGACGTTTACGCATGGAAGATAGTACTATAAGCTAAAAAACCTTTGTGTAGACTTTTACTGTAACAGTAAGTCAGTCACAAATTAAAAATTAAATTACCAACAATTATTACACTGCTAATAAATTTTAAACGCTAAGCATATTTATTATAAAACTAATAAAGTTACGAATTGACTAGTAAATTATGTCAGATCTCTAGAATTCGGTATCTATTGATATCATAACCTACTTATAAGTTATTTCACTATTTTCTTAGAAGATATATCTGGGGTCTCTTTTTCTTCGCTTCGTAGCTTAATCTGCTTGTATTTTTTTTAAAAAAAAGTTAAATTGAATGGAAAATCGAGTTGGCGTAATATTTACAAGTTTGGACCAAAATTTCAACTCTGTTTTATTAATTTTTATTTACATATTTTTGTAGGATAAGAATTAGTTGCACGGTCTTAGGTAGGTGATCGCGTGCCAAAATGATAACTTGCGAACCAGTAAGCTACCATTGACCGCATATTGATGTAACTCTTTAACTTTAGACGGAACATGACCACATAATTCAAGGAAAAAAATAAGGGGTCAGCTTTAAGTTCCTCCCACTTTATACGAGTTAGGTGAGGTCATTAGTCTAAATCTTTTTTATGCATGCAGTCATTTAAAATTTGGAGTCAGAATTTTATCTCTAACAAAGAATCTATTCAATTTAAGCGAAAATTAATCTAAGAGTGGATAGCTTAAAGATACTTCTCATAATTAGAATCTGATCAAAACACCTTGTATGTAATTAAAAATAAGTAGCTATTCAATAATAAAAATTAAAAAAACAAAAGTAAAGAAAAACTTCTTTTTGTATAATTGATAAAAATTAGGAATAATAATAAATTAATCCATGAGTTTAAATTCAAATATTTTCAATAAACCGACTTAGAAATAAGACCTAAATTCAAACCGATTAGAACTTAACTATTTTCGTTTTGTTTAGAAGAGTTGTTTATATTTTAGGTTAATTAAAAAAATTATTTCAGATT